>VZRS01015021.1:325066-347024 GCA_013398055.1 Ifrita kowaldi
TTGTCTTCCCAAGTCACTGTTAGGTGAGATGGGGCCCTGCTTTCCTGGAAATGGCTGAACACATACCTACCCATGGGTAGCAGTGAATTAATTCCTGGTTTGTCTTCGCTTCTGTGCTTGACTTCTGCTTTCCCTGTTAAAATGCCTTTATCTCAACCCCCGGGTTCTCTGGCTTGTACCCTTCAAATTCTCTCCCTGATCTCTCTGGTGGGGGAGTGAGCGAGCAGCTGCATGGGGCTTGGCTGCTGGCTGGGGTTAAAACATGTCAGTCCTATTTTGGCATCCAATGTGGGGTTCAAAGACTTTGAGATAATGATAGTTTTGGTTGGGATGTGCCGGACTGAATGTACATCTGTCAGTGCTGTTTAGCTAGTAATGGGCAGGCTCCTTTGCTTCCATGGGCTTGCCTGTCTGACTGTATGTTAGAATCTTGTGCTCGTTATTGGCTGCTTTTCACTTTTCCTGCTGCTGTACTTCTTATCACCTCACTGTGTTGTGCCTGGGAACATTTTGATAACAGCCATGGCGATGCGCCTGGGCTGGCAGGTGGCCAGGAACTGCTGCTGTGTTCTGTGCTGCTGTACTGGACAGGCTGGAACTCCAGTGGGAATTTGAGTTGAAGGGACTGTGACAGGTGAGTGAATCCACAAGAGAGCAGAGATACGCCTGCAGTCTGTGGAGGACCCCATGCTGGAGCAGGTGGATGCCTGAAGGAGGATGTGACGTGACCCTGTGAGAAGCCCATGCTGGAGCAGGTTTGCTGGCAGGACTTGTGACCCCACAGGGGACCAGGGGTGGAGATTGTAATCAATGTGCCTTTAAACTGTTGTAAGCTATGATTTGACTTGTATGTTTCAGGAATTACTGTAACAGGAACCACCTAACCCAGTGGAGGAGAAGCCTTACAAGAGGCAGTTGCAGTGCAGCAGTGACCTGACCTGAGCTGGCTTTGGTGCCCAGTAACTCCCCCCACACATCGCCTCTCCCGTCCTGAGTGACCAGGACAGATGGAGCCCAAAGTCATGGACTACATAAATCCAACAGACGTTTTGTGGACATCGTGTGTACATTTCTCAGGGGTGGTCCATAGGCTGAGGGAACAATATCTGTGTGTATATCAAAGGATTGGAAAGGGGGTGGTGGTTAATGAGGTTGTATTGAATAGTGTGGGACCTGAGCATGATGTAAATGGTATGGAATATGCTGGTTTCAGCACAGGCAGAGTTAATTTTCTTCACAGTGGCTGGTATGGAGCTGTGTTTTGGATTTGTGCTGAACACAGGATTGATAATATAGAGATGTATTTGTTATTGCTGAGCAGGGTTTGCTCAAAGAACCAAGGCCTTTGCTGCTTTTCATGCTGCCACGCTGGAAAGGAAGTTGGGGGGTGCATGGGAGATTGGGAGGAGACACAGCCAGGACAGGTGACCCAGCTGACCAAAGGGATATTCCAGCCCCTACGACATCATGCTCAGCATATAAAGTGGAGGGAAGAAAGGGGAAGTGGGGGAAGACATTTGGAGTGGTGGCATTTTTATCTCCATAAGTCATTGTTACACATGATGGAGCCCTGCTCTTCTGGAGATGGCTGAACATCTGCCTGCCCATGAGTAGCAATGAATTAATTCCTTGCTTTTCTTCACTTGTGTGCTTGGCTTTTGCCTACCCTAATAATCTGTCTTTATCTCAACCCCCGAGTTCTCTGGCTTTCACCCTTCCAGTTCTCTCCTCAGTCTCACTGGTGGGGGAGTGAGTGAACATCTGTGTGGGGCTTGATTGCTGGCTGGGCTTAAACCACGACAGTCATAGACTGATGTTTCTTTCAACATCAGTTTTAACCATTGACAGTGATGATGATAGATGATGTATACCTTCCCCCATGGCAAAACACTAATTCACGATGCATTTCCTGCCCTGCATTCCTAAGATTGCCCATCGCATCCCTCATTTTCTATTCTGGCACTTTTATTTTAAAAACTTGCTAACCCATAACCACTGCCATCATCCTCCTACTCTGCATCAGCTTCCACCGTCTCTTGGGACCTCCCAAACACACACAGGCAGAAAACAAACCAACCCAAACCTGATGACTGTTACCAGTCTTCTGTCTCATTTTTCTCCTTGCACTAGAGCATTTTCCAGAGGGCAGGATGTGGCTGAGAAGTGTGCCTGAAGAGCTAGCCAAGCAAATGAGGATGTCGTGTACCTTAAGATAAGGTGTCTTTTTAAAAGCTCGTGGCAAGGCTATGGAAGGAGAGGATCCTGGGTGTTATCCTGGGTTTAGCTTCCAAAAAAGAATATTAAAAGGATGATTTTCCAGATTTCTTTTTTTTTGTGTGTGTATGTTTGCCTGTACTGCATGAAACTCACATTTGGATTTTGAAATTTTCATACCTCTCAGCATCTTTGTCACCCACCTTTTTTGTCCCTGAATTTGGACATATGGCAAGGTTCCTGTGCAACAAGGGACCTGCTGAGGGGCAAAACTGTAGCTGGGCAGTCTGGTTTACAGTACATACCTCTGGGTGCTCCTGAACTTTGTGGCCTCCCTTGTCGAGTAATAGCAACACTATTACTTTTTCCTATTATAGTATTTTTTCCTTCTTATCGTATCTATTATTTTTCAGAGAAGTTTGTCATTGGGTTGTGCCTGTTGCCAAAGAATTCAGCTCTGTGATTGAGAGCAACTTTGTAAATGAAGGGTTAATCATCTGAAGCATATATACAGTTGGGAAAAATAACTGCATAGAATACCCAGTCTTGTCACACTTGCTTATATCATCATCTCCATAACTTCCTCAGAGCAAGAAGGGGGTGTGAAGCCTGGGAAGAAAGGAAGGGATATGCAGGACAAGAAGCAGAATGGTTTACATCACTCTGAGCTATTATCTCAGGCTCTTACTCACTTCCCTCTCTGAGCTCTTGGGGGCCACCTCAGAGAAATCAGTGAGATGAATTGTCTATTTCGTATGCTTTGGACAAACCCTCCCTAATTACAGCTCAGCTTTTCTGAAGACAGTGTATGTATAAAAAGATTAACTTATGGAAAACGAAACCATGATAAAAACAGCTGTTACAAAGTGGTAGAAAACATGGCCATAGCCAAAAAGTGGCACACAGCCACTGACTATTAGGTGAAGTTTATTCGTACGTTGGTGCTTTGTACCTTGAGTTACAGAAGCGGGGGAAAGCGACACCCTGCAGCACACTGCTGCCTGTAGCATGTGTGGGGTGCACCTGGCAGCACGGGGCAAGGGCACCATACCCATGGTGTTGGCAGCCGTGTGGGACAAGCAGACAGGGATGCACAGGAAACAGCAGCAGCAGAAAGCTACAGGGAGATAAGTACTACAGAGGAGTTAAATTTATTGCCTACTGCCATCTTCCAGGGGCTGGAACGAGTTTCCCATGAACAGGACTCTACTAGCAGAGCTCCACATTCAGGCCACCCATCCTGGGTGAATTGCAAGGCTGCATGCAACACCAAGATCATGAGCTGTGGAGCTCACCCTGATGTACAAAGCAGAAACCTAGGGGGGGGTTTTAAAACTTCCATGTTCTTATGCAAGGATGTCTAGGTCATGAGGTCAAGAGACTTCTGAGCTGTCACATAAAAGTTGCTAAGACAGCCTTGCACCCACAGACTGTGCTTGGCTTCTACCTCCCTTGGCAAGTTTCACAGCTGACACAACTTAAATTAGGGTGTTCTAGAATAAGACATGCCAGATCTCACATTAACAATATACTGTATTACCTACACATAAAAATATAGAACATGACAGACCACTGGGATGTTTCCAGTTCTTGAAATGACCTAGTTTCTGACTATTCATAAAAGCAGACAATAGCTATTTTAACCTGAAACTTTGATTTTTGTACTGCACCTAAATAATTAATCAAGGAACAACAATTATTATCTAAACATATTAATCTACAAAATTACATGCAGCTATACACATACAAGAGAAATATTATATTTTTGTCTCTGTCTTTCAAAAAATGCCCTCAATAAGACTGGAACAGGGGTTGAATAATGTTTTTGGTCAGTTTTCTATTTATAGCAAGGGCATCAGATTCCTTGTGAATAAGAGAATCAAAATCCAACCATAAAGGAATTAATATCTATCTACTTACATACAAATTATACCCTTATGTAATATTTAAGTAAAGTTTTTGGGAGGTATCTATCCCCATGCAAGGCCTGATTTATATATGGGTGTGTATGTTAAAAATTATTTAACCTGCTATTAAGCAAATCTGATTTCTGGATATGCTAACTCTGCAGAACTCGTGTGCTCCAAAGGTTTAATGTCCGAATCTAATCCTGATTATTCCTAATCTTAAATCAGAGAAAATCCTCTACTCCCCTCTGCAACACCTGATCTTGATTCCTGGATTACCTTATAAATACTTAATTGCTTATTAACATGAATCATGTCCTTTTTTAAATATCTATTTTACGTAAATAGGACCTTGGCACTGCTCATTCCCAAGCATCACTCTCTTATGCTATTATGTGTCCTAGGTATTCTAGGTATGCTGTAGGAGAAAAGAGCTGGACTCATCTAATTTTTGAACACTTTTCTTCTGCTCCAAATACAGCGCAAATGCACAGGGAGGCAACGTCAGAGATTTGAGAGGACTCGCACCCACTCAGCACGTACACCACAGTGCCGATCTTATCCACCCCTGTGCTTCTCTCTCTACAAGAAAATCTGTGCCTAGGACTGTTGCCGGGCATTGGAACTGAAGTGTCTGTACTGCTAAATTGTTAAAGGAGTCCCTGGAAAAGTCTTGCCCAGGCACACCTCTCCCAAGCAATTCCCAGTCATAGCTAAGGAACTGTCCAAGGGCAGGAACCATTTCCAATAGGGCATGCATATGGTCACCCTCATTTAGAAACAAGGCTGGATTGCTGGCTGTTGTGTCAGTTAACTAGTTTGTTAATTAATTCCCTCATAAGCCAATTCCTTCATGGATTAAATGTGAGTTCATTTTCTTTTGAAGAGCTGATGATGGCTCCTAGAAGACGTCCCACACTAGGTATGGTAGAAGGAATGTCAAGCCTCCCACCAGATGCTACCTCCATGAAGGCATCATCTATTTCATGGTATTGACATGGAAGAATGATCCATTTCCTTTGGTAAATCAATGGAGAGGAACAAACAGAAAATGCCATTGCACGACTGAATACTGTAGGCAGTTCTGCCTCCTCCCCCAGCTCAGAAAGAATGAAAAAGTATGTCAGGGACAGTCAAAGTTATGAAACTGCTCCCATCTGAGGAGTTTCTAAACATCCAAAGACAGAGCTGGGGGTGAGGAGGAAAATGTAATAGATCTCTGTAAAGTCAGGAATAGCACAGAAAAGGTGCACACCAAGTGATTATGGAGAATCAGTGAAATTTCCAGGCAGCATTTTCAGTATCAACAAAAGGAAGGATTACTGCAAACAGCACAAAGGAAACCAGAACTCATTGACACAGGACACTGTAGTAGCCCAAAGTATAGATGAGGTTAGAAGACCAGCTGGACAAGTTCCTAGAAAAAAAAGTTCACCAAAGGCTGTGAAACACCAAATCCTGGATACAACTTTGTCTCTAAAATGCCAGTAGACCAGGGCAATGTACCAAGCGTCACTATATGTTTTACATTCACTTAAGCAAATTATGTTGATCATTGCTTGAGACTAGGATGTTGGGTTTTGCAATCAAATTACTAAAATCTTCCTTATTTTTGTCCAGTCTGTAATATAATCATCCTAATGTTAATGTTCATTAACTAGAGTTTAAGCATTAACGAAAACCCAAATTAGTCTTACCTAAAAAACTCTTTGGTTTAGTTCTTTGGCCTATTTAAAGTGAAATAACTTTGAGGAAGAATGATTGCAACTCTTCAGATACTGGTCTGCCAGATATCCAAGATGTGCGATTGAACACATGCTAGGGATAGTTTTAAAAGAACAAAGTTTCCTTGCCTGTTGTTAAACGGATATATTATCATTACTGTAGCTCAGAGCTGGATTAACTTTGGATATACAAAAATAGCTTCAGCAGCTGTGCAAGGTGAGTTTTGACTCTGGAGATTAGTGTCTCACAGGAAGAAGAGATACTCTAACGAAGTCTCTACTCACAACCACGTCTCAGGAATTAATGAAGTATGGCCGACTAAGCTCATGATTCTCTTCAGTAACTGACAAAGACTGACATTATGTAGCTCTGGATCAAATTTCTGCTAAATGAGACCCTTAACAAGTGAATTATGGAAAAATGGGCATCAATATAGCAAGTTCTGGGTACATGAAGTCACACGAAGTTTACTTAATATCCTGACAGATCTTTAAGCTGAGCTGTGAGAAAAAAATTTGCCCTGTTTCTTTCCATCTGCTCATCATCTTCTTTTTTTTTCATATTTTTCCTTCCTTCCTTCAAACTCCAGCAAAGTATATATGTTTTTGAGCCTGACAAGAAAAACACTACACTATGAAAAGCTATACATGTGAAAGGCATGGATTTTAGCTTCTTAACCTCCTGAGAATTTGGCAAATGAGCTTGTGCAGATCTGTATTTTTTACATATTTTTGTCTCTGTAGTATATAAGTTTAATATTGCTGTCAGCACAACCGTGGACTTAGTTAAAGGTCTCCACCAGCTCTTGGTCAGCTAGGATTTATGGCCTCACTTGTCTTTTGAAAAAATACATACAATTGCTGATCCCTCAGCCCACAAAGGAACATCCTGGTATACTGTGTTACGATGTATATAAGTAGAAGATGGAAAAAGTAATCTTGTTAAAGGGAAAAAGAGCATCTTAAATGTACTCTTACGAAATTTTGATTTCCAAATACCATGCTAAACCTGTCCTTAGAATGCTGGAAGCTAATCCTGCAGTGTATTCCATCCTTGAGCTCATTTATATATTAATGCCTTAAATAATCATATTAGAAATGTACGTGTGTGCCAAATGATGTGCCCACTGGTGCTGAGGACAATGCAATTTACCATCAGTGAGGTGGAAATGCTGGCTGATTCAGAGATCAGTGGAAAACAGTGCAACTGGCATCACTGCCTGAAAGGACAACCAACAGAGTTACAAGAGGGCAGCAACATGAGCACTGTCTTGCAAACAAGCAGACTTCTGAGCACATTGCCTTGATGTCCTAAAGGCCTTAAACTTTCAATTCCTCTGCATCTCCCTTGAGCACATGCTGTTTCCTCCTCCATTCATGATCCATGATGCATAAATCAGTAGCCATCGCTACAGGCTTGCTGTGATGAGCTCAACAGCACAGCTGAATCCTCCCAAACACATGGTCAGGAAAGAGCTGTCTGTGAACAGTTTTTCGTGTCCTTTTTGTTACCTCAAAGACCAAAGCAAGAAGCCTTCCAAGTGGTGCCTTGTAGATACATGAGTTTCTTGGAGGGAGATTGAGGCAAGACACAATTCAGCTGAGGAAGAAAACTCATCCTATACTTTGTACACAAGACATGTTTTTCAACACTTTCCCACATAAGTCCAGCTAATTGATAGTTTTAAGTCCAGAGAAAATAACATGGGGTTTCTTGGGGTTTTTTTTGTGGGGTTGTTGTTGTTGCTGTTGTTTTTGTTTTTCTTTTCTGGCTGATTTTTTTTTAAATTTATTTTTCAGCCAGTTCCATTAACGAAAGTTGCACTGACCAACTGCACAAGCCTAGACTCTGTTGTAATGCAGAGAAAGATGCAAGCAGAAAACTTGGGAGTTTTGATGGTGTGAATTTGAAAGTGACCTTCAACACCAAATGAAAAAAAAATCGTAAATTTCACCAAATCTCCAACCTTCTTAGTTCAAGAAAATTTTGAGGAGGGCTTTTTTGTTTGTTTTTTATGAAGGGGAACTGATGATCAGTTCCAAGAGTATGCAAAAATGTAATGCTGTAGAAAGGACAAGAAAGCAATTTCACAGTTATGAAACAGATTAGTGGTCACCAGTTCCTTTCCTGTTGACATTGACAGTTTGGTAGTTGGAAAGCCTAATTCGTGTAGTATTTTATGGATTGGTGAAACAGTTATTAGGCAACAGCAAAACAAAGAGTTCCTTAACACTCTCTTTGAAGAAAAAATAATTGAAGTTCACTTTGATCAGTGTCATAAATGGAATGTTGTCTTTAGAGAGAAGGGCTGATGGCATTTTTTACTCCTGATCATCCTCTTCTCTGGAAGCTTGCTCTATCTCTGTCTTTCTCTGACAGAGAAAATACAGTCCCCAGCCCTTTCTTACTTACTTCAGCCAGAGCTCTGAATTGTCCAAGAGTTCAGCTGTGGTGGTACTCTAAAGGTCAGGACATAATCTGCAATGTAGGTCACATTTGACACATGAAGTCAGCAGAACAATGGTACTCTGCTCCATGAAAGTTTGCCTCTAACTACTTTGTTGTCTTCCACATGCATAGTAAATGTTTATGTCCCAAGTTTCATTTACTTCGTGCTCTATTATGATTTTGTTTCAGGTTCCAAAAGGACAGGAGAATTGGTCTGCTGCTAGATCTCTCCTGGTTAGGTAAAATGTTTTGGACAAAAATTAATTTATTAGCAGCCTCTATGTAGTTTGCATATCACTTACATAGTGGCCTGCTGGTTTTTCAAATAACAGACTTATTTGCTTAGTACTGGTGAAAGTTGGTAGAAGGAGCGTCCAACTTCATTTAGCACAAAACGTAAGTAGGAAAGGGATAAAAGATTATTTAGTTTCTTCAAAATATGTTGAAGGACAGCTCTTCACTTGCCTGGCCAAGTCCTGGGGTAGCTGTGTTGGAAGGTGGAGAGAATAGCAGCATTGTTCAATGGAGTCTCTCGAGAGAAGGGACAATGAGCTTTATACAAAATTTGGATAACGTCAGGAGTGCCTTGAAATGGGGGAGAAAAGAGAAACGAGAGAGCAGCTTCAGTTATAGGATTTTTATTTGCTCTCAGTCTACTTTCTTCTGTGTCAACAGGGATTCAGCAGGAGCATTCATGCAGGAGAGAGCAGGTGACAGGACAGCCAGCCCTGAGAGGGGGCAGTGCTGCCACATCTCCGACCGACATTCCACATACCGCTTCCCACTGAACTCAATTTGCGGTGATGAAGTCATTTGTTAGCAAGATGTCAGTTCCTGTCTCCAATCAGTCTATTTGTTAAAATCATTAAAACAAAACAAAACCACAACTTTGTGATTCTTCCTGTGCTGTTCCTTGCATTTATTAAAAGCTCTCAACTGCCAGGCAATTCCATTATCCTTTTTCCAGTAGGATCTTTACATTTCTTCCATAATGCCTGCAGAAGATACGACAACGGTTAGATTACTGGTATGCTGTAACTGCTGTTAACTCATTGATTTCTGATACCTTCTTATCAATCTTCATTCTTATTTTGAATTGCAAACTCTGTGCTGAAGATTTTTTTTTTCTCTCTATTTGCGTGAATCCTTACCCAAATATATGTCAGGTAAGAAAAAAGCAAGCAAGAAAAAGAATTCACCACACATAATCTAATTTGCCTATTCTCTGCTTGCTCCACTCACTTTTTAAACTCTAGGTCCCTTTCAATAAACAAAAGTTGTATACTTGCATGGCTACAGTTCAGCTTTCACAGACAGACTGAGCCTGGAGGGTTAATAAGTGCAGGATGATGCAGGTTCAGTTGAAATTCCCTTCTGTTTTTAACAGACTCTTTTTTCATAGAGTCAGACCATAGAGATAATGAAGGGGTAAATGCCTTATCTCCTCCTTTCCTTATTCCTGCTATTTACCCCCTCATAGTTGCTGACTGGTTATTTAAACAAAAGAAAAGAAAAAAGGGAACCTTTTTTGCTTCAGACTTCCAGCTGTGTTAGCATATCTGTTTATTTACATGTTCCCAGGTCTGGCTAAGCACAATAGGATGGCTCTGCAGAGCTGAATGAGGCTTGTCTCCCCTCATTTAGTGTCAGTTTATGGTTGAATGGCACGGGGATTTTTAAGGAGAATTAGTTATCCAAACCCAGAAAAGGCTATAATGAAGGCTATAAGAAGGTGTTCTGTATCTATATGTCTATGTCTATGTCTATATATATGTCTATGTATATGTCTATGTATATCTATGTCTATATCATCTATATCTGTAATAAGGAGTTACAGGACACTCCTTGATGTGGTTTGGTTTCCATTTAATTTTCCTCTGAGGGTTCCACGACTAACTTAAGTAACACATATAGCATGTCACCACACTGAAGTGTGTGAATCCCAGCATTTGTCACCTATACTCAGAAAATGGCATGCCAAGGGAGACAGTTCTATTTCTTTTAGAAAGACAGTGAGAGCTGTGGGTAGAAAACTTCTTGGAAAATTCTTTTCTCTAAAGTCTTTCATTAAGAGATGTTTTCATTCTTGTGCTGTAAAAAGGGAAAGTGAGGGAATCTTATTCCCATCAGAGAAAGAATTTTTAGCAGGCAGATTAGATTCCCCAAATTCCATTGTACAATTTAGTCTTAATTTCTGTATCCTTAGAGTGAGGTTAATATTTTTGTAAGTACCAAAAATAACTCACTGGAAGTATGCTAAATGACAAGTAGCTCTGATACATTGTGTAACACGTACAATTAGGAGAGCACTGATCTTACCTGATTACAATCTTAGACCAGTAACCAATAAATAGAAAAGAACTTCTCAAGCCATCAAAAAATTCTTTAGTCATTCGAAGACTCTTAAATTACTGTCATGAAACACTCCAAATGATCACTTATTTGAGATGAACTTAGGGTAGTGAATTCACTTTAGTGAATTTATTAGTAAGTAAATGTATTTGTATCTATTATATTACACCTGATCTATAACTTTGGAATACCTTCCTTTTTTCAAAATGACATTTTACTTCAAAACTGGTTGAATATTTGCCCCAATTTCCTTGATCTAGGATATTTATTTCATGTGATTACAGTGGTGTTCATTCCTATTCTAGTAAGACATCTTGTGTTTGATATGTTTGTGTTTAGTGCGTTGTAAATTTTACAATTCTTTTAAATTTAGAACATACTGTTAGGGGGATTTACCTCAAATCAGATCATAATCTGATGTTACAATGGAGAAGCTCAAATAGCTACTGTATGTTGACTTAGTGTAGAAGTTACAAAAAAAATATGTAAACATATGTACACACAATTTTTTTAACTGAAAGGTGATGAAAGCTGTGGAAACTTATGCGTATTTATCAGGTCAGATCTCTGATTCCCTTTGACTTAATGCAAAGCTGAACACTTCCTTAAATGTAAAATTCTACACATGACGTGCTCAGATGTTTTCTCGGAGAAGCTTTCAAAGTTGATGTTTTATTTACTCAGATCTCTATGTAAATCTTTAAAAGTTCAGTTGTTTCAGCTTTGCTAATTGCCTAATTAACCTCTATATTTGTATAATCAAATTCAATTTACTTAAATTTTTAAGGTTTTACTTTATAAGAAGAATAGTTTAATGAATAGGCTACTAAGCTGAAATGAAAGTGACAGCAGCTCGCTTTGCAACTCAATCATTTGGCCGTCAGCAATAACGAGAAAATAAATTTAGTCTATGTCACCTATCTGTAAAATTAGAAGAACACTTCTATTTCTTTCCTGGCTGTCATAAGAAATAAAACTCATTAACGGCTATGAGGCTTTCAGATCCTGGGATGAAAAACATATGGATGCACATAGAGTAGTAAACTAAACAGTGGCAGAAGATAGGTCTGAACACAGGAACTTACTCATCTGCATGAACACTGAACCAATTGAGGTTTTTTCTCAGCAATTTAGGGCACAACTCACAAGTTAGAAACAGAAGGCACCATTTCCAATTGTGAGGTTGTAACTGGCCACTATTTGAAATTTAGAGAGTTTAATAATACAGACCTTGGCTACCCCAAGTCAATTGACCAAGAGGCAGAGAAAGACATGGAGCCAATTAGTCCTGAGATGCACTGTTTTCTCTGTGCTCATAGTACTTAGCTGATGAGTACATTTCCTGGTGATAAAATCAGATCTGCATACCACAATATACAGTGCATTACTGTTTTATCTGAGCAGATTTGAGGAAGGAAACATTTCCCATTCCACAACAATCACTTTTTGGAAAGCTCTCTGGTCTGCACTTTGCAGATGCTCAGAAAACAAAGGACTTTCCAATTTTCTTTTGTTTTTTAACTGAGAGACAGACAAGATGCCTGGTTTTTGGGAGCAGAGGCAACACTGGTTGCCTCTGCTCCCAAAAATACATTTAAGAGACCTATATAAAACCATTGTCTGGATTCAGCAGGCAATTTATTTCTTAGTTGATCAGCTGCAATTTGCACAATGCACTTTAGTTGCCCTAACTCTACATCATATTCCACCACAACAAACTCTACTTGGAATTAACCAAGTACTTGACCAAAGTAGTTCATGTCCTAAGTTAAGAAGAACTAGAGATTTTTCCATTTCCTTAATTTTGACATGGCCTTACCTGAGCACTGATCTTGCAAGCTGTTCCACCCAAGTGAGCCCATGCAGCTCCATACAGCTCCAGCTGAACTGCAGACTTAGGTTTCACATAGGTTAGCGTTTCTTACCATAACTACTGTGATATTTTTCACACGGCTTGCCTTATTTCACAGATCACAGAATCAGAGAGTCACTGAGGAAGGAACCTCTGGATATCATCCAGTCCTCCTCTGCTCAAAATAAGGTCACCTATAGCAGGGTGTTCATGGCTGGGTCCAGTCAAAGTTTGATTATCTTTAAGGATGGAGATTCCACGACCTCTCTGGACAACCTATGTCAGCATTTGATCATCTTCAAAGTGTCTTTAAATGGAATTTCCAATATTTCTGCTTGTGTTCATTGCCTCTGAGCACCACTGAGAAGAACTTGGCTCTGTCTTCTCTCCTTCTCCCCATCAGGTGTTTGTTATAGTCATTGATCAGGTTCCCCCTGAGCCTTCTGGAGAAAAGGGATATTTTTGTTGGGTTTTTTACTTATGTCTGTTACTTTTTGTGGAGTTCATCTCAAGTTTACAACTCCTGTCAATCCTGGGACACACTCCTAGAGTGGACTGTTCTTCAAACAAGATTGTTGCAAGGTATAAATCTGCCTTCAGGGATCTTTCATTGCCCAGGAAAGCTAACGGAGGCAAGGAAATAAAATCTTGGTCTAGTAAATCCTGTTTCAAAGGTAAAACTGAATCTTTAGATAAAGTCGTGCAGGTTCAAAGGAAATCGGTAGAGACCAAGACTTTGGAAGAGGTATTTGCAGTGTTTTTTAGTTTTTTCTAGAAAAAAATCGATGTTTGAAGAGAAGCTGGAAAAGGCAACATCCTTAATTTCTATATATGGCAGGTTCTGAAGCAATGTAGGATATCAATATGTTTGAAAGGGTAAGAAGGGCACTGCAAGCTCTAAAGCAGCTCACATATTTTAAATATGCAGTTAGACCAGATGAGTGTGACTTGGGAAAGGCGTGTGTTTTTAAAAAGTACTGGTCAGCTGTGGCTGTTTGCTGTGATGTTATGGCCCTGTATGCATATACAGTAAGTTGAGCATGTCCAGCAAAGGGTCACGAAGATGATTAAGGGATTGCAGCACCTACTATACAGAGAGAGGCTGGCAGCTGAGATTGTTTAGCTTGGAGAAGGCCGTTCTCACTAGTATCCAGTGACAGGACAGGAAGCAATGAGCACAGATTGAAATGTAGCAAATTACATTTAAACAGAAAAATTGTTTTACTGTGAAGGTGGTTGAATGCTGACACAGGCTGCCTGGTGAGTTTGCAAAGTTTTCATTCTTGGAGATATCAAAACCTGACTGGACACAGCCCTCAGCACCCTGCAGTAAGTGACACTGCTTTGAGCAGAGAAGCTGAAATAGGTGATCTCCCAAGGTCACTTCCAAACTCGACCATTCTGTGAATGTGTTTGGGGACTTTTTGTTGAAGGTGCACTGAAGAACAGTTTTAAAGTATCCTAAAGACCTCTTCTCTCCAAGCTACTCAGCTACACTGTCTTACTTGACAGGGAAACTGCATCATCACAGAATGAAGTAAGAGATTTTTGGTGCTCTCTCACCCAAGTCTTTGTCTCGTCATGCCATTGTCACAGCTCAGAGTCTGCTATGTCCACAGCAGCCTTCAACACAGAAAGTCAGGGACTAAATCAGACATGACAGGTGGGGTTGTTTACCCCTTCTTCCCACCCAATTCATTGTCATTCATTTGCACAGTGAACCACAACTTCTCTAGCTGAAAGCAACCCTGCTTCCCTGTAAAAAACATCTAGCTAAAAAAAATACACTTCAGCCATGCCCATTCCCCAGGCCAGTTCCCCGTGAAGGAAGGCACCATTTGTGCCAGAATCGGCTTGAGGCAGAATACTTTTTTCCAGTGGCACTTCCAGTTTACTGAATGGCTCCAATTTTGATGCATGAAAAGCTGTACCTATGAAAAGAGACCAGACCAGGGTTTTTTGGGGAGAAAACCAAACATCTACCTCTGAGACAGGCATCATGTCATATGGACTACACCCTCTTCCAAATCGCACTCTTGTTTGTGAAAACAGATTCTCTAGGTCTGAACCAAAATGATGTTTGTGTCTTCAAAGAACCCAGCTACTTCCCACATTGCATCTACCATGTAACTGACTCCTGATTTCAGAGGATTGTGATTTTATAATCTTTTATTGATGTAACCCTTGATTATGCAAGGCAAAAACCAAAACAAGTACAAACCATGCACATGCCAGCGAATATCTTCTGCTTTTCCAGGAATGTCTTACTCACTACTTGCTTTGTATGTTGCCACTGAAAAGCATTCAGTTTTCATCTTTCTCATGAATGCTTTATGCCTTTACTTCTTTCCAGGCTTGTTTGTTAGCTTTTCCTCTTTCTTCTGAAGAAAGCAAGCTTGATAGGTTTTGCTAACGATCATGCCCTCTACACTAACTATAAAACACATATAATTAACGATGGAAGCAAAAGGTTAAGTAAACGAAAGGTCATGACAATTGAGGCTGATTTCATTAGACAGCATCGGTATGTTATTGTTCCCAACACAGAAATCTAGGTTTAAAGATAATGCATTCATTAAACTGGGCCACAGGAAATGATCATTCTTCTGTTTCTGTTAGGTCACCTGCAACTATTACTTTAATTAGGGTCGCAAGAAGACACTGCTAACAAATAACCTGATAATTATATATGAATGTGCTTTCATCAAAATGACTCACCAACATTTTGATTCTTCCACATTTACTCATTGGATAAAATTTCCCAGTATGAAAAATCAATCTTATGTGTAAGGGTGGAAAATTCTCCCCACTGATTTGTGTCACTTCCATTTTCATCTCTTGGTAATAAGAGATGAACGGGACGCTTGAGTCCATGTGTTTTGAAAAAATAGTAGAGCTAGGATTAGGAAGGGATACTTTATCACATGAAAATTGAAGCACGGTTCTTAAAGAAACACATAAAAATGGTGACTTTCAGCTCACTACATTAAGGATATGTTGCTGAAGTACAGATGAACTGCTTGGGAAAAGGACAGTATTTACAACCAGAAGGTACATGCTTGGCTACTTAATTACACATTGGTCTATATAAATTGTAGCACTGGAGGTCCGGTTCTTTGATACTTCCAGTGCCTGCAATGGAGTTTTTCTACCAATGGATTTATCCGATATCACTAAGCCTAATAACTTCAGAGTCTCAGTCAGCTTATGCCAGTGTTCTGTTCCTGAGAGAGAAAAATGTCAGACACCTAGATGTTTTTAATATATTCACAGTTCATCACTGAATTTTTCAGCTGCTGAGTGTCAGTCCTGCCTTCCTTCTTGCCCCATGTCCACCTGGCTCTGGCATGGAGTCCTCTCTTCAGTGGCTTCATTAACTAGCCAAATATTACTGCTACTCACATACTTGGTCCTTCAGTGATTGTCGAATTTTTGACGCTCCAGTTTCTCTGCCCTCCTTCTCATCATCAGTATTTCTTCCCTGATTGCATGGAGAGCCTTCGCCTCTGTCGCCATTCTGTAGCTAACCAATTTGTTCCCTTTATTTTGAGCCTCGGACAAGACTTTGTTATTTATACTGCAGAATCTGTTGGAAAAAGTTCTGAGATCTTTCTGTTTCCACAGAAAGTTGCTTCTCCACTTCCTAGCTCAGCTTTTACTTTGGCCAAGGAGCTCTCCTTTTTCTCCTTACATTCTGTGATTTTTATTTCTGTCTGCTATCTGTCACTCTTTTTTTTTGCATATCTACAAGAATAAATAAGTAGGATTTGCAAAGATCTCCCTTCAATGCTTCCTTCTCCATTCACATTTTAACTTGGACTCTGCCTAATTGAAATTTTCCAAATTTCTTCTGAGAGCAAATACAGTGGAATGGAAACTATACTGGCTTTTAGTCAGAAAAAACCTTAAAATCCATTAAAAACCATTCTTTTATTTCCATTATCCTTTTTATTTATTTATTTTAAAGGGCATGGGAAATAGGAAAGAAGACTCTCCTGTATCAAAGCAGTCACCATTTGAATCAGTGTCGCTTTCAATCAGTTCACCCTTTAGCAATTGGTTTATTTCTGCAATTAACTTATGAGTGAATCCTGATTGATTCAAACTGAAGTGGCAGAGGTAAGCCAGGAGTGAAACAAAATCTTTTGAGACAATATTTTTGAGTAGTTTAAGCCTTGCTTATCAATTAATGTTTCATTCTTAAAATTCATGAGTAACAATAAGAGTGATGCTGCAAATGAAGGCTTGGACATTATTATTCTAGTTGCATATTATTCTAGTCCAGTGGAAATGCAGAGAAGCTCTTTCTAAATAATTTCTCTGCTTGGTTTTTCAATATTCAATAGAATAGGAAAACGCTGACCTAACTGACTGTAATTAGTTCTTGTGATTGGAGCAATGGTAGATGAAGAAACAAAGTAAATGTAAAAGCCAACTGTGGCTTTCCACCCACAGATGCATGAGGCAGGCACTTTCTCACTCTACGCCCCCAACTCCAAGTAATCATTTCCTTTCTTCACCACTGTACACTTTGAAAAATGTTCTGTAATTTTTTCTACCAGCTAACAATTCAATTTTTTGAGCCTGCAGTTCCCAAAGGAAACTAGTTCAAACCCCTTAAATCAAGCTGCTATAAGGAGCCAGACAGTTTCAGCTGATGAAAACCACATCCAGTGTAATGCAATAAAACCCACAGACCAGTCTCAGTTATAACATAAAATTTATTCCTAATGTTAAGCTAACATTTTCTTATGGTCGTTACTCTTAAAGGCTACACATATTGATTTAAAAAGCATTAAATATTAATGGTTAACCAAGTGTATGTCCCTGAATTCCTAAAACAGTATTTGAACATGACTGTAGTCGTTTTGAAGTAATTATTTAAGTGTGAAGATCTTGTGCACTAATTCAACTTCAACGTAAATCCCTCATCCTGTCTCAGACTGTTTGCTGTTGCTGTTGATGAGCATTATTTGAAAAGCTTCATATTACTTCTCCTTTTTAAAAAGTGCCATAACCTCCACTCTGTTAATTATTCTGAAGAGGAGCATGCTGAAACCTTTCTGTTTGAGCTGATCCTGAATCCTGGCATCAGAAACAGAACAAATATTTAAAAACTTGGCCACAAACTACCACTTTGTGTAATCAGCTGGACACAAGGAGACCTGAGTCCTTATTTCGTCCCTACTAACCTTTTTCTTTAATGGTGCCATAATGTAAAATATAGAAGAAATTCAGACCAGCAACCACTCAATTATGAGTCTGATTTCTAGAGCTGGCTCTTAAAAAGGGGGCCCTCATAGTAGACACTCCCCTGCTCCCCCCCTTCTCTGCTTCCCCTCCTCCCTCCAAACTCATTGTGGGGTCAAGGTCATGTCTCTACCAGTGAATAAAACAGTCCAGGGCTCATTTTCTGCTACCCTGTGGCTAACTAGCCTGGCACATCTCACAACCATATGAGAGTTTTAACCAGTTGTTCCTAAAACCAGGCCAATAGGCACAATGTGCACATTAGGGCTTGGGTTTCTCCTGTGCTAGGTCCTCAACCACAGCCTGGCACTGATTGTTTTGGTGAAGCCTGGTTGGCACTAAACCACTTCATGGACTGTGCACAACCAGTGCTCTGGCATTTGCCCTGGCCCTGTTCATTTTGCTAATTCAGAGGTGGCCAGGGCGTCTCCATATCCCTGAGCAAGCAAGCCAGCAGTGAGGACCTGGGCACAGGATTTTCCATCCATGAAACAAAACGATGGGGGAACAGATAAGCTGAGAACAGTAGTCCCTTATACTTGGTTTGGCAAGAACAAAATATTTGTATCTTCCTTGATGTAAAACCAATACCTATGTGACACATACATGGCATGCTCATTCCCATTAATAGGAAAGCTCAAGCCAACACTTTTTCTGGAGTTGCATGTGTGGCCTTGGCCTAAAAAGCAGAAAGCAGAATCTGCATTCACCGGTGGGGTTCACAGCTTCTGTTTTGTTTTGGTCTTCCTGATGAACCCCTCTCCAGCTGATGTTGTGGCGAGTTTCTGGATGAACACTGTTCAGTTTCTGCCCCAGTTTAAACAAGAAGCATAACGTCAGCTTTCAAATTAGTGTATCTGAACCCCTGAACAAGGACAGAAATAACTGAGCATTTGAAGAAGGCCAAATATCTACTGGCTTGGAATTAAGTGCAGTCTTGTATAGGTGGTAAATACTTGGAAAAGGTGTGGATAAGGAACAGTTAAGGCTTGGCTTGGCATAGCACTCTGAGTGTGCCTGTGTAATAAGTTGACTTTGCTGCAACTAAATTAATGCCTAAAAAGCCATTTTTGATAAAATAATTTTCTCTGATTACCATATTGAATGTTCATGTGCTTAGATATCTGCCTAGGTTTGCAAATGGAACATTCTTGAGAATCTTACATTAAAATTTAAAGCTTCATAAAATGCTGCATAATTTTCACAAGGCCACAAAATAAAGCAGAACAGCATATTTTGATACAGCTTTTTCAAACAAACTTCTAAAGAAATCACTTCCTTTCTTTGGCCCCACTGGCAAATGCAAATAAAGTAGGAAGAAGACACACAGAAAATAGAAAACTCCTCTGTTACTAACATTTTCATTGGGTCATTAAAAAAATTATAACAAACCCAAAGGCAAAGAAGGAGACTAATGGCTAAAAGGAGAACAGAGATAGTTCTGTAACTACACACAGCTATTGACAGCTAAGAAACAGTTTGGACCACAAGCATTTCTGGGGGAAAGAAGACAAGACCCTCACCAGGATCCTTCTATAGTGCATTTCATATCAGTTTTGCTGCCAGCATGTGGGGATCATTTAGCTTTAAAACTGCAGTAATTTCTTTCAATTGAATTTTATAGCAGATTCGATGTGGTTTTAAAAAATAAATCTGCTAGTCAAATGGAAAAAAGACAAATGCAAGACCAGAATGAGAAAAAAAAATAGATTAAGAGGAAAAGTCTTCTGAGATCGGAGCTCAAGGGACAAAAAGCTATGTCTGGAAGCTTGGAAGCAGAGGCAGAAACTTGCTGCCAAGAGCGTCTCAGTCATATCAGTGTGTCTATTTGCCAGCATAGCTTAGTCCACAATATGTGAAGATGAGTTAATGAAGATTAGTGTTACTGTTGGCTGGAAGAGCAGTCATACATATCTTCAGGAAGCAGCAGCATCTCTCCTATTAGTTGTGAGGGGCAAGGATAGAAAACCATAGACTGATTAGAAAACCATGAGGAAAGCATGGGAAGTTAGTGGGCAAATAGGATAGGCTAAAAGAAGGAAGAGGAAAAGGGTCTGTGAATGCAGTGGAGAAGGAAAAAAATTATTTAGAAGCGTGTCTGCAAAATGTGGATTGGGATGGCAGGCCACTTTAACAGGTCACCTTAGGAAGAAATGCCATGGCTCATGAAAATGCCAAGGACTGTTTAATATGCATAGGAAGAAACAAATTTTTCAGTAAGTTCTCAGGCGAAACCCTATGAACAAGACCAGTGGAATAAAACTGAAAAAAAGAAAGTAATAGGAAAAAAAGAAGTGCAGTGTTTTCACAGTCTGTTTGCAGTTCAGTGATTTATTGAAGGAGTCCAATTCTGTTTATGTTCCATATATAATTTGTTTTATACAAACTTACTATAAAATTAGGTTACATCGTATTCTGAGGGCACAGCAAAACAAAGCAGGTGGGGAAGTTTCTTTTTCTGCAAAAATAAATACCTCAGCAGAAATAGCGGGCATTAGGAAGGAACTCTTCCCCATCTGTTAGAAATAAATAAAAATTAAGTGAAAAAGCAAGTTCTAACTATGATTTGGTTTTGTTTGTTCGTTTTTCAGAAGAGATCATGTAGTCTCAAATCAGTAGCCAAATACAGCTAAAGTTGTGCTAAGGTAATATAGCTCTATGCTGGGCTAGATTTATATATATACATACAGAGTGTGCACCAAATTTTAGGTAATAGAGTCAAATATTAGGACTCTAGATAATTGTGAGTACTTAAATCTCATCTATGAAATATGAAGCAGCTTTCTATGGCTGTGCCTAGATAAGTCTAAGTGAAACAGTGTCTTTCGGTCTTTGGAAGACTCCCTCCTGAGCCTTGGAAATATCTCTGTTCAACACAAAACCTTTCTGAGTTAAGTAAGGCACAGTATTTGAAGTCCTGAGAGGTTCCCCAGCTGCCTTAATCACAGGCTAAGATCACACAGCAAAATTCTGTGTAAAATTTTTCTGTTAAAAGGAAGTTATAAAGCTATGTATGGTAAGTATTTTAGTGCTGACTTTGTGCTTATTTACACCAAAAAGTGCTAATAAATTCTTGAAAGCCTTACTGTACCCTGAAAAATTAAATCTACAAAGGAAAGCCCAAGAGTGGGAAGTTCAAGGCAAGCATACTAATTCCTAACGATAAAAAAATCATGTGAACTGGGCTCACTACAGACTGCATTTTTATCTTGTTCTCTTAAGGAAACAGAATTGCATTTGCTATCCATCTCTTTGTTCTCGGGCAAATTTTGAACCCTTTTCACTGTTTCAGCCAAATTCAATATAGAGGACCCAAAAATACTATGTGTCATGACAAAAACCAGCAGTCAGGAAAGTGAGACAGCTAATCAGTGTCCTCTCCAGATGGAAGATGGTGTGACTTCACCAGTTACCTGCTGTTTGACTCATCATTTGGCTAATCCTCAGCACATGTGCCTGATGAGGAACCACACCGCTGAGAACCGTCCCCATTTTGCTAGTGCATGTGGACAGTGGTGACTACTGGAGCCTATGTAGAGTGGATTGGTAGGAAAAGGATGTGGAACACTGGTCCATAGGTAGGCAAACTTTGTTAACCCTGCTATTTTTAAAACAATGAACAACATACCCTTGGGTAAAGTTCATGCAGGTTGTATGACAGTCTGTAAACTACCGCTGGGGTATTCCATGGATAGGTCAGGACAAGCTAGAAAAACAAAACTTTGGGATTAATAAAGTCTCATATGCTGATAAAGGAAACCAATAATGGCGCAAGACCACTGGGAACCAACAAGTTCTGGACAAGCCAGTTGTACAGCTAGAACCCTGCCTGCTTTATGGATGTGGACTGCACACCAGGAGACCCACCACCTGCAGGTCGTGGCTGCAGCCGGTTAAGGTGCTGTTAAGACGTGCAAGATCGTCCACACAGGAGTGATACCCCACCTGCCAGCGGCAGGTTTGGGGGTGAGCAGCAGCGCAAGAGGACACCACATCTGGGGACTCCAGTCCTCGGGGCGGCGGAGCTGGACGCAACCACAGGTGCCAGATGGCATCCATGATGTGCAGCCAAGGAGGTACCTGGGAGAGGAGGCTGTTGGCTGAATGCGGTGAGCGCGGCCCTCCGGGCTGGCCCGGAGAGGAAGAGTCCCTCGGCAAGAGCCGGCTCCGGCGGGGCCGTCGGGCGGCTCCCGGGGGCGCGGCCGGCCCC
>VZRS01015021.1:359373-452234 GCA_013398055.1 Ifrita kowaldi
TTTTGGTTTTGTTTACAGGAATAGAAGAAACCGAAGTTAGGACTTTAAAAGTTTTAGGAAGGTGACAAATGGGAAATCCAACACCACTGGTTTTGGTTACATAGTTTCAAGCGAGCTCTTGTTGTGCATGTAGGAAGACAATGATTCCAGCTTCCTATAATTGTCTTCACCAAAATTAGCATCTCTGTAGCGAAATGTAAGGATAGAAATAGATTTTTTTAAAAAATATGTAACCCATTACCATGAAACTATTTTTTCCACGAACTGGCTTGTTCCGTATGGGTTTTTTTCCCTCCTCCCCCTTCCCCTTCTTTCAGAATGAATTTTGGAAGGGTGTTGGTTGGGGTTGGGGTTCCTTTTTTATTTTTTTTTTTTCCCGGAGAGTTCCCAGCTGGCAACAGCTCTCTACCTTCCACAAAACTTGAAAGGCTGATGTCCCTTGCAGGAAATGAATGAGTCGATAACATCTGACACCGGTGACCAGTCCAGTGACCCCAACCTTAATTCCACTAATACTGGAGGCCTGAAAATCTCAGTAAAGACACATTGCAAATCCCACCCCCCTCCATTTTACAAAATCTGCACTTATTTTGCAACATAAGAAAAACTTTGCAACCAATATATTTACATTCATTTATTTACGTGGTTTTGTAGCCTTTCATTTATTCATCGAAGAACATATTATACTGAATTTTCTTTTCACTGAAATTTGCTAACTAGACATTTTGTCCATTTAATGAACTCAATCAACTCGTTTGTGTCTGTTTAACCAATATTCTAGCCTCTAAGGAATTTTTTTTATACCAAATGTCGGTAAAATAAATCAATCTTTTAAAATAAAGACTTTTAAAACTTTATATTAAACGGGTATTTTCTGTCTTTTCGAGGGGAGGGGCAGAGAGATCTTGAATTTTATAAATGTGCCATTCTGCCACAAAAAATGTAGTCTTGGGCACTTCAAGGAGGAGGTGTAAGGTTTGTTTTCTTCCGGTACCTTAATTTCTTGTTCATAACTGAGGTGTCACGTGTGTTAAAATCTCGTACATTTATTATAAATTAGATATCGTCCGGGTCATAAGATGCAAGCATATAAAATTACTGGAGATTTAATATTGTAAAATAATCGCTATTGTAAGGGGGGAAGGGAGGTTATGAGCCAAAAGCGGTGGTATGTTGCACGAATGCGTAAGGCAGGTCAGTGTAGGAAGTCGACCTCACTGTTGAAATAACCTATAGGAAATTTACGGTTGAAGACTGCAAAGGAATTTCAGGATTTAAAGCTTCTGCTCCACTTGCCAGGGTGCTTGTATTTGTACACTCTTGCCCACCCTCGCTTCTTTTTTGCAAACGATCACACGGAGTCTCCACCTTGGTGTTTCACACAGAAATGAGGCGCTAGCGGGGGAATTGACGCTTTCCTGAAAGGCAACAAAAGGAGTAAACAGGCCCATGGGGGCAAAGGCGTTCCCCTTAATTGGGCAGACTGATCGACGCCACTTCCCAAACAACAGCAAGTGCTTTGCAAATGCGTAAGCCCCTTGCATTCAGGTTCTGCACGGATCAGTTTGTTGCCTTGGCTTTTGTTTGTGTGTCCTTGGGATAAGAGAGGATGCTGGGGGGAGGAGGGAGGGGGTTAATAAGAAAGTCAGAGTCCAAGATTTAACAAGGTATGGGCAATGTTTAAAGGAGATATATTATACACACACACACATACATATATATAAAATACCGGAGGGAAAGCGAGGTTAATGCGAGTAGATGGTGACGAGGACAAAATACTTTCATCTGTATCTTTACACTAAAGGAGATGGACAGGTGGAAAATAAAACTAATTCTGCCCTAATTGTTTATTTATTTTTCACGTTTATAAAATACTATTTTAAAAGCGTTTGGCCGTGCGTACAGCAACGGGAAGGGCTGGAGGGCAGGGCCATAGCCGTGTACCTGTGAGCGCGGAAGGGGAGTGCCTTTGCAAAGGGGCTGTTAGCAAGCCCGTTACACATCACACGTTTCTTTTCCGAATTGGACCCCCCTCCCGCTGGCAGCGAAGACTTAAAACAGCAGTCCCCGGTCAGCGTTATTTCTCCCCTCTTTGTCCTCTTCCCCCGAAGCTTTTTTTATTTTTTTTTCCCGCCCTCTTCTCCAGTAAATCCCTCTCTCTGTCAGTCCTCTCCCAACTGCTGATTGAGGTTCACTCCAATTCTCGGCTTGAAAACTGCGCTCTTATTTAGGAAGTCATTAATCACATCCCCTCCCCCGGAAAGAGATGGCGGAGAAACCTGTGAAGTACAATCCCTCGCCCCATCCCCCCTCCAGAAATGTTGTGAAACGCTAAATCTCCGCACATTCTGGGGCATATTAAGGTGATACCGCGTTTCCGGCGCGCTTGTAATTTGAATGCGAAATTAGGAAGGATCCAGTTGTGCATCTGCCCGCGTTGTGCGCGGAGGGTGCCACAGATGCCAGCCGGCGCTCCCCGTGCGTGTCTGCACACACGTGTGTCCCTCGGCCGCGAGCATCTCGCCTTGCTGAGCGTACGCGGAGCCCGCCTGCGGTGGGCACAGATACCCCCATAATCTCCTCCGCACGGCCGCCCCTGCGCGCAGCTGTTGTTCAGTGGGCTGTAGCTAGAAACACAAGGATCTTCCTACGGATTTGTGCATGCACGGGAGGGCAGAAACCCCAGAATAATACGTCATCTCGATTTCCCGTAAAGAAGCGTGCAGATTAGCTGTCCGAAAAGGAAGGGGGAAAAAAAAAAAAAAAAGCGCCGTGTTGGAAATTTCTTGTTCATTCATAAATTATTTTGGTGTGTCAGGCTACTTGAAATGGCGATTGGCTGCTCCTGCCTCCTGCCAACCCCTTAAGGATCCGATGCGAAATTAGTAGCAAGAAAGCATGTAATTGACCGAGTCACGTGTGCGCAGGGGGCCAGAAACGGAGCGAGAGAGACGGGGAAAAATCAAAAGAGGGAAAGCACATTAGACCATGCGAGCTAAATTTGCGATCGTTCAAAATCAGGATGTTAGATTAATGCAGAAGACCACTTCGATCCACAGGGAAAGTTTTCATCTCACGAGTTTGGAGCAGAGGGCCCGTGGGGCAACATGGCCGAAGGTTAATTTTCTTTTTCTATTGTTTTACTATGATTTTCGCTCGCTCGCTCGCTCTCTCCCCCTCTCCTCCCTCCCCCCACCCCTTTTTAACCCAACTATGCATTACCCTTTTTTAGCAGCTCGCGCAAGGGGGCTTTCTCCAAACCCATTGTTACCCAGCTCAGAAACTGTTCCGTACCGCCCACACCGATTCACAACTTGAAAAGCTTTCAGGAGGCTATTGTTTGAATTGTTCCTGTTTGATTAAGCACAGTTGCAGTGGTGGGATGAGAAAACGGCCGTACACCTGTCCCAACTTTAATCGAAAGTTTATTCCAAGGAGGGATGGATACACTTTGGAAAATAGTGGTTTCGGCGCTGCATGTGCAATAACCAGTTGTGCAATCTACCCAATTCTGCTTATTCTCTCTCCTCCACCCCTCCTCGGCCGGCCTCCCCCCTCGCCCCCCCGGTCCTGCGCCTTGCGAGGAGAGACTAATTGGGCTGAGAATTTCTGTTGAGAAATGGGATCGGTCTTAAACCAGCAATATTCAAGTAAAGTATCGCGTTCCGTGCTGTAATGTGGCTGAAAGATGGAGTTAAATGGAAAAATACATGTATGTACAGAAACGTGGGCTGCCCTGGGCTCAGAGAGAGGGAGAGCCTCCGTGCGCAGTGTTTCCTCTCTGTAACCTCCGGTGATTTTATTTTTTTACGTATTTTGGGGAGAAGGTTGTTTATTTTAGGATTTAGGAAAGATACGCACTTTTCGTCGTTTGCTTTTTTGGTTTTGTTTTGTTCGTCCCCTTTTTTTCCCCCCGTTCCGTTTGTAGTAACTCCTCTATACAGCGGCTGAAGGATGTTACCAGAATTTAACTCTTTGCTTTGCATCTTGTTCCTCTCTTCCTTCTTTTTCTCCCCCCTTCCCCCCCACACCCCCCGCCTTTCCCTCTTCCTCAGCAGGGGCGAGTAAAGGTGGAGACGAACCCGGGAAGTTGCCGGAGCAGGAAGAAGAGGAGGAATCCCAGGTTTTGCACGGAACCGGCCATTGCAAATGGTTCAATGTGAGAATGGGATTCGGGTTCATCTCCATGAGCAACCGAGAGGGAAGCCCCTTGGAGTCTCCAGTTGATGTCTTTGTACACCAAGTAAGACCCGTTTTTGTCTTCCATCTCAGCCTGCCACATTTGGTTGAGCTCAGTGGGACACCGGTTTTATGTGAAGAGAAGTAACCTATTTTTTCTAGGTATTTAAGTACATCTGTAGTTAAAGAGTTGCCCTAGGTAGTGGTTTTGTTGGCAGTGTACAATTTGAGTAAATAAGGTCGTTAGATTGTGCTTAGTCTCTGTGGCTGGTGATTTGTGCAAGGGGATAATGTTTCTTCGTATCTTCCTCCTAGGTTAGAAAAGTCTCCTGTGGTTTTTATTTATTTTCAAATGTCACACTTTTAATAAGGTTTATCATTTGTCACCAGACTGATCAAGAGCAGATATGCCTTTCCTTGGAAACTGTTTAAAATTAAGCTGGGAAAAGGATAAATAAATGTCGGGTTTCATTCAGATAACATTTGAGTACAGTTTTAAACGGTTTACTTGTAAACCTCGAATTACTTTTTAAAAGCTCATCTGAGATTAGTTAGTGAAATTAAGACATAATTATAGTGTTATTTTGCAGTAATTCAGACCTGAGAGTGTCCCTGTGGTGATACTCTGAAGCGTGTATATGGTTTGGTTGGTTGATTTTTAATTATTCCTTTCTAGGGAGGAAAAAAAAAGTAATTATTAAGTATTCAGACCAAAAGCAGTGTCTTTGTAAAGCTGTTGGGGAGACAAGGGGTGTATGGTCCATGGTTTTATTTTTAAGCACAGCAGCATGGATGGTTTCGTGTTTTGAATGTGGAAACTGGCATGAATGCTTTCATGCAAAAGAGTTTCAGATGCAAAATAGGTACAAAATGATAAGGGAACTTTTTTAGAGATCTGTACTGCGTTTTTTGAAGAAGGAGCATGCATAGACCTTCCCTGGTCCTTCTGTAAGTCTCCAGTTGCAACAAGGCTATTTTGAATTTCACCCATCTTCTCTGTGATCAGAGAAGAGAAGAGAGGAATCGGGTAAAGAGACCATTTTGGGGTTGGCTAGGGCCATGTTAGGGAGGCAAAAGGCATCTTTTTACGTGCTTGTCCATTTTCTATGACGTTTGCAATGACGGTGAAGGGGGTGTTCCATTATTATATCGTGACTCCCTTTTAATGGTGCATTTGGTGGCCCGGCTTTATTCTGCAGTAACTTTCGTCAGGCTTTTTTAAAGCATACGCCTCTGATTAGGTTAGTAAAAAGGTGGCTGCAACTTCCAAAGAAACTGCTGCTGTGGCCTGTTGCCTTGCAGTGTGTGGTGGCGTGGATTTCTGGTCTTGCTGCCTTACATGTGCCCTTGCACCTAAGGGCTGCACTTCAGTGTAGCTGCTTGCATTTGGAATTGCGTACAAAGCATAGAATCCGATAGTGAACTCACTAAATTCCTACACTTCCTGCTTTGTACTGGCGTATAAACTGCCCCCTCTTTGCTGCTGCTTTTTCTCTTTAGAACTGAATGAATGAAACACTTATCAAATAAGGAGCAGTCTTACTCCTTTTCCCCCTTTTCCCCCTTTTCTTCCTTTCTTTATATCTTTTTAAGTCATGAAGTTGCTCTTTACAGTTTTATAAATTTACTTTAAAGATGAACACCCCCTTTTTTAAAGTAACTTTCTGTTAATATATGTCAATTTTTTGCTTCTTGAATAGTAGAAGACAAATATTTGAAACACAGCAGTGTAGTTAATAAAAAACATATTTGGAAACAAAGATATTCTTAGAGCTGTGGAAATAGAGAAGTATTGAACTGCATGATAACCTGATACATTTAAGTAACACTAGACAAGGTTTTTGGTTTCATAATGGAAAGTAGTCATAGAAAATAATAAAGTAGTAGTAAATTTGGAAGTCTCTATTGAGTTGTGTCCCCTGAAGGAGGGGAAGAGAAGGAAATGTTAGACAAGTTTGTTTATTACAGTTTCATAATCTACAACTTATCCATACCCTTGGGTTTCTAAGACATGTCACGGTGAAAAATACCATGTTTCATTTCATGTTAACTGTGTGCCTCAGTCATTTTGAGTTTACTTAGAGATACATCTTACTGAGTGAAGTCATTATTAGTATTCTGCGATGAATTGCTCTTACAGCAAAGAAATTAATGTTTCTCATCATTTTCTTTCTGGTGAAGTCTAAAGTATATCTATAAACTTCATGGTGACATGAATCTTCTTTCCATCAGTTTTCTGTGTAATGTAATGGGGGGAACTACTATCTATTGTGTTTTCAGAGTACGTTTTAGATAATTGATATTGCTACATGGAATGCTTTGTATTAGCTAACTAGCTGACCAGTTCTGGCAGTAACAGCCAGAGTATAAAAATGTCTTTAAATCGGTAATGTTACTTAACAGTGCTGCTTGTACAACTGTTGCCTGCACAGTGATTGGACCCTATTCCTATTAGTTTCAATGATTTGAGAAATTTTGTCATGTGAAGGGTCCTTTTTAAGGCAAACATGTTAGTTTATTAATCTGTTGAAACAAAATACTGCTGTTCAAAACTGCTTTGAAAACACTTCATCGTTTAAGTGTGTGCATGCATTCATTCACTCATTCTGCAGTGTTTGTAGCTACTAGTATAATTTTCTAGAATTAGGCAGTCTGAGCAGAGGAGAGGAGTTTCTAGTTTACTTAGTCAAAGTCCTGTCAAAGCTAGCTTGAACCCTACAGCAATATTTTTACTTTCTTATCTTACCTTTTTTTGGGGAGGTTATGCCCAGTTTATGAGATGTTGCTATGAGCAAAAACTTACTGTATGTCAAGTCAAAATTCCTGTAATAGTTTAAGCTCATTATACCTAGACTTTTGAGCTTGCAATAAAAAATTTTGCTTTCTTCTTGGAGTTCCCCCTTAGCTGCGTGTGGATTATAGTCACATTTTTCTAAAGTGAGTGCTTTGCTAATTGTATATATTGATACACTTTTAGAGAACCATGCTTTTGTTTGAACTTCTCTTCCCCTTCACCCAATGAAAGTCCTGTTCACAAAACAGCTGCAGTATTGAGTTTTTAACCCTGCCTTTTAAGTCCCTCCTTTGGTGTTAATAATTTCGATTGATCTTCTCTGAACTACCTTCAGACTGTTGTTACCCTTCTGGTAATGAGGTACCTAGAGCTGGCTGCATTATTTAAGGTAGAAACACGTCAGCCATTATATGTGTGCATCTGTGTGTCTACAGTGTAATTTGGTACACTTACACATGCCCACACTCTTTTCCTTTTTAACTTTATTCTGATACAGCTTATATCTTTAAGTCGTGTGTTTGAGTCATTCAGGGTCATATCAAAATTAGGAGCTCTAAAAACGATTTGATTTTTTGAACAGAAGCCATGCTCAGTGCAGCAGTGTGCCAAGTCCTGTGTTTCTTTTGGAAAAAAAAAAAAAAAAGGAAGAGCAGCAATCATAGTCCTTTGTAACATTTTTAAATCCACATAATGTGCACCTTACTGAATTGAGCTCAATATTGTCATATGTACTCTAAATAGGTTACCATGGAATGAATAAAACAGCTTGTTTCTCTTTTGTGATGTGAATTCTGGACCTAGTTATGTGTGAGCGACTCTTACTAAATTTTAGAAAAAGATCTATTTGTCAAAGGGCAAAGCAGATGGGAGAGGTGAAGTGAGGGAAACCTTTTGTGGTGCACATGAAAAAAGGTCTTCAATGCAAAGAACTAAGAAGAGCCGAAGTTCTCATAGAATCAGAAAAGGATAATGTTTGTTAAAACTTTTTTTGCACATTCAAAGTTGTACCCAACTTAAATATGTACTACTATTTTGGCATGGCAGTAAGGCAAAAATGCTGCATATTCTTTTCTGCACACACTTTGTACAGATCAAGTTAGGAACAAGTTTCTTTTCCTTTGCCTAGCATGAAGCCCAGATGTTAAAGATGATAATGGACTGTAGGGTGCTGAACGTAAACAGATGCAATCAAATATGCATTTGTGAGTATCAAGCATTATAAGTTTATGTCTGTTTCTCAATAATGTGGTTTTTCAGGGTGGGATGAGTTGTTCAGTTTAGATGGAATTTGTTGGGATCTGGCTCTGTGGTCCAAAATTCTTACCACAATAAGGGATTGATATAGGATTTCTGAACTGGGACCTTAAACACGATCCTTCTTTGGGATCCTCTTTTATGAGATGGGGAGAGGAAGGAAGGGAGGAGCAGCATGTAGGAGCTGGTGTATTTTGTTTTCTCATTAAAAGGAACACAGTTGGCTTGAAATTTTTCACTTTCATCTGAACTTTCTTGCTGTTGCTATAAGTTAGTTACTAGAAAATTTGATAAAAATGGAAAACACCCTTTTTTCTTTCATTGAGTGCTTCTACACTGCATTATCATTTGTGTATTATAAATATTGCTCTTATTGTTTCAAGTACCTAAAATAGAAGAAGGAGGAAAAATTACTGAGACTATTTTGACTGTAAACAGAAGAATAAATGGAAAATGAGACACATAAGCAGCATCTGAACAGTCTTTTCCCTTAATGTGACCAACTGTCCTTTTCAATGATGAATCAGATGCCTGTTCTTTGAATTCCTACTTTTTAGGCACAGTTGAACTACTTTTTCTAGGACAGAGTAGGGCATGGCATTATACATTCAATGCTGACTTTCTTATATTGTGAGCACATGTGATCCCGTGCTTTTTCAAGGATGCATCCATTCTTTTTCATTTTTGTTTTATTGGGAGCCTTTAAAAACTATTGAATTGCTCAGGATAACTGGAAGTCCTGGGTAAGCAAGTGGGATCAGCATTTCATTGCTCCTTATGTTTAATACGACATAGGAATGCCAGTTTGGACTATAGGAGTCTCCATGCAGAGTATGCTATTACAGACTTGTCATCTTTGACTTCTGCTGGGGACCAGGCAAGCCCAGTCCTAATCAAAACAAAAGTGGCCAGCAGGATTTAGGGAGGGAGGCTGAGGAAGGAAGCGAACGGGGAGTAAACGTGTTTCTGCAGTGTGCGTGTGTGCGGGAGATCCGGCAGGGATCAGGCGCGGGTGGCAAAGTCTGCTCAGCAGCCTCAGCGCGCGTAGCGTCCGCAATGGGATGGAGCTGCTGGAGACCCGGAGCCAAGCTTTGGCACACACCAGCTGTGCTGCAGCACGCAGGGAAATGATGGGGACCACTGACTTGTGGTGTGGAGTGCTACAGCATTGGGATTTTTTTCAAAAATAATTTATTCTGGCTACTAATTAGTGTATAAGTAAATATAGTGTATGGGCACATAGCAAAATACTTCACTGGCAGCTTGATGGTTTAGGATGGTTGTCTGAAGAAACTTGTAATTTGGTTATTTGAGTTATGGAGCCACCATCTTCTGAACCTTTCAGATTTCATCTATTTGCATCTAACCCAAACACTGTAGTAAATTTTTGTTAGTAAATCTATGTAGTATTTAGGTGAATGGCAACACCATGAAACCTAAGTGGTGTTGAATCAGATCAGATTTTGCTGAAGAGTTTTAAACCTTGCATGTTAACAAGCAGAAATCACAAGTGGCCCAAAGGCAGAGGGACAACTTTGTCTTAAGAGGTATTTCACTCTTCGACAGTAAGTGCACCCTTTCCAGAGCATGCTATCCTCCTTTTCTCCGAGACTGAGGAAGTTGTGCACAGGGGTTGGAATACTGGAAGGAAGAGGATATTTTGTCTGGGGCACAAACATAAGATATCAAAGCAGATACATGAACCGAAGCTAAAAGGAAATGAATTGTCAAATTGGGAAAAATGTTTTTATTGTTGCTTGCTCTGGTTTGCAACTACCTTACTGAGGCAGTAGGTGTATTTAGAGACATCCAGAGTTTTGTTTCATGCTCTTTACAAAGTATACTCCCATGTAAATATTGTTTAATTCCTCTTCCTTAAGTAAAGTAATTGCAGTACAGGCCTTCATTGCAGAGAAGGCCGGCCATATTTCCCAACTAATTATCAACAGAAGCAAAATTAGGCCCGCCAGTTTCCACAAAGGTGTATACAAGTGACTGTAAAGATGTCATTTAAGAAAGATTCTAGGAACTAGAAACTAGAGGGTAAAGACCATTTATGATGTTTTTTAAAACCAACACAAATAAATAAGGACATACTGTGTACATTTTTAATTCCCTGTGTGTAGGGTGCTGGTTTTTTGCCTTTTTTAAAACCAGCTGCAAGTAACCAGGACTGTTAGAGAGATATTATGTGATGTGTGGCTCTTTTTAAAGGACAGCTCTTCAGGACAGATTTGGACTGGCTTTTGCCTGATGGATATCACCGGTGAAAGCAGTAAATCCTTAAATTGCTTTTACATCAGCAGAGTATCACTAAACACCTTTGCATGGAAGGTGGGGAAGTGCTTCTGATTGCTTAAGCCTATTTAGTTAGAGAAACTGGTGTCCAGGCTTTTCCTCAGATTAATTTGGCTGGTTCTGACTTAAAATGGAGGAGGGGTTAACTGCTTGGGAGATGGCTAAAGGGAATTCCAGATCCTCACTGCAGAGATGGCTTGGCTGCTTGTGGAGCAGCTGTGGAACTTGCTGCAAGCTTCATAGTCTGCTGTACTATGGAAAACTGGCACTGAATTTGATTTTTTCCTAACATGCAAAACTGTAACATGCAGCAGTTCAGCAGCTGCTCTGCAAGCAGCCAAATAAGGCTTTGCAGTAGCAGTGTGGGGTGAATAGGTGGAGGCTTAAACTCCTTCAGCCACCCTTCTCGGTGGGGATCCTACGGGCATGACTTCACTTTTACATTTGGCAGCAGTGCTGCTGCCTCAATAAGCCTCAAGAACTTCTCTATCACTCTTCGTGCTGGTCTAGGATAAGTGCTTGTGGGACTGCATTGCAGACTCAGTTGGGGAAATGTTTGTATCTGATTTTTGTACCATTTTTCATATCAGAGAATCCTCATGATCCCCACAAATAAGGGTGGGCAGTGTTGGCACCATGGAAGGGCAGCCAAGGATGCAAGCAAGCAGCAGCCAGGGTGAGGTGGAGGTATTGGAGGAAAGAGCTGGAAGCTACTGACACAGAAATGTGAATGAAACTGCAGTCTCCTGGTGCAAAATAGCAGAGTTCTCGGGTTGCCACCTTCAGCTGGGGATGGAAAGACAACAAGTGATAATGGCTTTTCAAGAAAAAGGGCACTTGAGGGTACTGGAATGAGTACAAGCATCTGAGCTCTCTCTGGAAGTGAAATGTTTCAGGAATCTTTGTGTCACACTTCAGTTCAAGTTTCTCTTTTTCTTGTTTAGTGACTACAGTTCAGTGGTGGCACTGAAATATATTGATTGCAGTTTTAAAAAAGCACTATTTATAAGTAAAAAAAATCAGGGAATTTGTGATTCATATAAATAATATGTGGGTTTTTTATTCTACAGAACAGAAATACGCATATTTACAGGGCATAATAATTTGAATAGCTCTTCTTAGCAGATGGGTGAGATCTTAGTGAAATTAGTTGATAAACTGGAAAGTACAGCTCCTTATTTATTCCATATGTATGGAATTTCAACTTGGAAAATTAAATGCATCAAAGCATTTGAGATTATTTGTGTGAGAGTTTGTGGAATATTCTTATTCTATTATCAGTGCAGGAGCCAAGAAAATCACACAGTTTCTATTCCAAAGTTCTGATCTGTTACTAGAATTGCATTTTTTGGCAGGAGGAAGGCTGAAAAGTTTAGATTCATTTTTTTTAGCATCATAAGTTAGTATTTTCACTGGTTAAAATCGTTTAACACGTAAAATCTGAGTAAAGACACATGTAATCAATATTTGAAATGTATGAATTTATCTACAAAATCAAATAATATTTCATGACTACAACAGATCTTATGCACTGTCAGAAAACGCAAATGTTATTACATTCACAAATGTGTAATTCTCATCAATTTAGCTGATAGTGACTTTCCCATCAGAGATAATCTGTTCCCAGAGAGGCCTTCTTTTAATTAGGCATGATAATTTATAGGTATGCAGTGTTGAGAGAATTTTTTTTTTCTTGATTGTTTTTATTACAGTGCCACGTGAGGCTACTTTAACATTTGTGTTATAACTCTCTGTTTATGGTCATATAAATACACGCACCAAAATAAACCTTGGTCTGAAACTGAGAGTAAAAGGGATGGCCATTGTGTACTTTAAGGAGACTAGAATAAGCATAATTCTGTATTTTTTTTCAAAGTACAGGTGTCTTTAAAATCTCTTAATTGTGCACATGTGCTATAATTTAAAAAATGTTTTATTTCATTTTACAGCTCTGTTTTGCAAGGTAGTAATCAAAATCTTGGTTGGTTTTATGAGCTATTTGTAATAATACAATCTTAGGGGAAATAAGGGGGTTTAAAAAGCCTCTGCTGACCACGTGTAGTAATTTCTGAATATTTTTAGACTCGTTGTACTGGAAATACTAGAAATATATAAAAGGAGTAGTATAGAATGTACCTAATAGACCCAAGCTGACTTCTATAGATGTTGAATTAGACCCCCAACTGCCTCCTCTATTTAACATATATATTGTTATCTCACCCAGTTTAATTACCTGGTCTAAGGCATGCAGATTACACATGCTGAGAATCAGCCATTTTTGACACTAAAGTGGGATTAGATCCAAGAATTATTCACTAACTTGTTTGCTGCCCTCTTTCCCAGATATTAAATACAGCAGTACATCAGGTGAATGGAAATTTGAGAATCGTTTCCACAGTGAACAAAACCTCTTCCTTAATGTAATGGAACTAGAACATCCCTTTTCTTCTTGTTGATATTACAGACCTGATGGGCCAAATTCTGCTCAGTATTCTCAAGTGAAGTGGTCCTAGTGACCTGTGAAACTTGTTCAATAAAATGGACAGCATTAGAAGTGGATTTTAAGTCTCTTACATGAATGCTTTTACTGGAAGTTTGTTGTTTACAGGCTTTTGTTTTCATAAGGCTGTAAGTGTGCATTTTGTGCTCAAAAACATGAGTGCCATACTGTGATCTGAGCTGTTCCCTGTACAGCATCTAAAATGTAGAGTAGTTAACAGGGTTTGGGTCACCGTTGGTTAATTAAAAGTTGACTAAAAGTGGTACAACTTCTCAAATTCATGCATACATATTATGTTATGTATGTAATTTGTATATACTTTTTACAACATGCTACTTTTTTTCTACTGTGAATGTATAATATTTAATGTCTTACCTAAATTCACCTGACTCTCATCTACCAGTCGGCTCTGGTGCTAAGGTTTCAGGCTGATAATGTGGGTTTTTCCATCTTCCTGTTGAAAAATTGCTCAGTCCCAAATAAGTTCCTCACAGTAGGAAAAAGTGGTAAAAGAAGTGCGTGAAATGCTTCCAGGGTGGCAAAGACCCCTGACTGTGGGCACAGGCAGGTTCTCTTGAAGGTGAATGTGGTTCACCCTTGCAGTGAAAGTGCCTTTGGGGTGTTGAACATTTACTGAGCCCTCTGCAGGGCCTTTGATTTCTAGCAGTGCTGATGGGATGCAGTAGGTACGGGGAAATTTTTTTAAAAACCTTGTAACTTGCAGTATTGCATATCTGTGTTGACCAGGGGAAGGATGGGAGTCCTACTGGCTGGATCCTTCAGGATCTGTCTTCTTCCCAGGCCCTGATGTTAGGGATTTAGAGATACCACTCAGAGAGAAGGGAGAGCACTGACTGGTGGGGGGGAGGAAGTAGTGAACCTCCTGCTCAGACAGGAGCAGGTGGACAGTTCACAGATTTGTTCATAGACATAGTATAGTCCTCAAATATTTGTAAATGCAGTTAGTAAAAAAGTTTCCGGTTCACCACAGTGCTCAACAGGTCTCCAATACAGTGAATAAATTCTCATTTGGCTGTGCCAAATCTGCTGTGTTTGCCTGCTTTGTAGTTTGGTTTTAGAGGTTTATGTGCCTCCGTGTGTGTGTTAATTAAAGAAAACACATTGCATTTGTAATAGCTGTTTTATATGAGTCAAAATCACATTTGTTCAATGTTTTCATGTGGCATGGTTTGCAGGAACTGTTTAATGGGTGGGAAGTGTAGGGTAGAAGTGAACCCTGTAAGGAATGGATGGTTTCTTGTGTAGGGGTCTGCGTGGCTCTAGCATGCAGGCTGATCTTAGCTAACAGGGCCTCCTGCTTGCTGTGTGTGATTCTGGTTTAGAAACTATTGCAACCTGGAAAAAAAAAAGATAAAATAATTTTTACAAGCGTGTTTAATTGGATTCAGGAATTAGTGACAATTGTTACAGACAGACATTACTTGAGGGCAACTGATCTGGATGTGAAGCAGATGCATTAATAAACAAAGAAACTCTTCATTTCTGATACTGCAGAGAACTTTACATGTCACCATTAACTTTGCAGGACTAGTCACAAAGAGAGGACTGTGGGATTGAACTGTAGAGAATAAGAGAGCAAAAGATTTTAAAGGTGCATTGTTAAGATGAAAACAATATTCAAGATTTTTAGGCAGAAATATAGTACATCTGAAGATAAAATTTTTGCTTAGACTTGCAGGATTAGGATTTTGTTAGTGTTAGTTCCTGCTTCTGGGAACACTTAATGGAGCAGTAATTACCACATCTTTCACTAAGGAGTGCTTAATTATCCTGGACTATAGTCTATTATCTACACTAAGAAAGTAGGTTATCAGACTCTCCTCTTAGCAATGCCTTCTCTTCCTCAAGAATTAAAAAAAAAAGTTTACAACATTTCAAAATACGATCTATTAGATTTGAAAATGTTTAAAATTATATAAATTCATGACACTGATTGAGAAGGTTCCTTTAAATTTGATCTGTGCCTACATTGTCTTCAGCAGAAATTATTAAAGACATATAAAAAATAAAAAAGCATATTCCATTTTAGACGTATTTACATTTAGTAACTACCTTTTTCAAGAACGCAGATGCTTTTTTAAATTAATCTGCAGTCTGCTTTGAGCAACATCTCTTTATCTTGACTAATGTAATTGATAGATCCAGATTCCCCAAAGAATTTTCACATTAATCTTCATTAATTTATTTTTATTGAGCAATTACATATTTTTTAAAATGGCAGATTAATTTATTTTTGTAATATAGTTTCTTTTTTACTGACAATAATCATCAGTAGTTTATTGGGAAATGATAGCCCATTCCATGCTTATGTGGGTTTATTGTTAATCTTCACACTGTACTTCTTTGGATGATCATTCTTTAACTGGTGACAGCTGTAAATGGACTAAGATTAGACTGTTGAAGTGGCTGCAGTTGGAGCATTTGGTGAAAGATGAATTATTTTTAGTGTTCATTATTAGATAGTATAATCAATGTTTAAGATTTTCTGTGATCTACATATTAATATCTTTTTAATGGGAATCAGTATATTTTTTAAATTATATATAAAACACTACTATGTTTTTATAGTTTTAATTTGATTTCCTTTTATCTGTATGTCCATTACAAGGCATCTAAGCCAGCACTGACCACAATAGGTGTCATGAAATACACCTATAATATATTGTCTTAAGTGAGCTAATGGCATAAAATGATTGATTTTGTTGCTGTATTTCTGGTTTTAGGATGACAAATATAATCTACTTTTTAAATTCTTAAAAAATAGTAAACCTTAGCTTAGTTTCTGTTTTCTCTCTCCATCTGATGTGCATTTTGAAAGTACAGTATGTTTTAACTACATTGCAAGGACCACATGTTACTAAGAGATGAAATGTTGAGCCAGGTGGAATCAGTGCAATAGTTGTCAAGGAGTTTCTATGCATATGCACAGTTTGTCTCAAGGATTTTTTCTTCTGATCGTTTCATTTGGGAGCTTAGATACTTCAACCAGAAAAGCTTGATTAAATAAATGAAAGGGGATTTTGTGTGTATAAATTATCATTCAGTGGACTTGTTTTTACTGTCTTTGTGAGAGCTTTGCAATCTTTAAAAGGCCCTCAAAACTAATTATATAACAGTATTATTTGTATGAACTTATACATGAATGTTCATCTGAATTTCTTGCAGCACATTCAGCGGGGTCTTCATTAGTTTAAGTGTAGCTGTGCCATTTTGTGGACAAGTTTGACATTCCTGGCATTTCAGGTCTAAAAGAGGACTTGGCAGATAATTATTTATTGATAGTATGTAAGAAAATAAAAATGTGTACTGATCTACGATTTTCTCCACTTAAGTGAACATGTAAAAAAATCAGTACAAGTTTTTTTGTTACTGTTTAATTCCAGCAATTTAACAAAGTTAATCTGAATTTGTATGTCTTATGAGCACATTGTTCTGGGCACACTAACATTTCACTGCCAGATTTTTAAAGATGGTGAACAAAAAGCGAATTGCTTCCTTTTATTAAATCTGTATGGAAGTAAATTACCAAACAATAAGAGACATGCTAAATACAGGAGAAAGATATTAATCCTTGCTTCTTTTAACAATTGGTTTGTTGAAAAATACTGATTACATTACTGTAACATAATTTTTACACATTTACTAAACAAAATTTTGTGTCAAAAGCAGATGTTAAGATTTTGAAATGTCAAGTATCCATTAATTTGATAAATTTTATAAAAAGCTTTCTGGTAGCAATGTTGCTATAAAAATGTTGCTATTAAAAAGCTACGTTCAAGTCTTAAGACATTGAATCAGAAAAATTAATTTAGAAATTATGCAAAAAACCCACAACGAAATATTCGTTATGAATAGATGCTAATATAGGAAATATAAGATCTGTTAGATATCTGCATACAAGCCTTGTTTTCATCTTGTACAGCATTCCTGCGTGTTTCAGGAAACAGGTTTAACAATGTAGGTCAGTTTGGATTCTGCTGCACGGGGGAATGGCAGAGAGTGATGGCAGACTGCAACCGCGGTTTTTATATTTGCCTGTTCCCTTCTGATCAGTGCAGTGGAAACTAGCCCATGTAACTGGCATCTGGAAGGGGCCAAAGGAAAAGATTCTGGGCCTTAATTTTTCTGCTCGCCGGCAAGATTTGCCAGTCAGCTGTTGCCTTCTCTGCTGCGCTGCAGTTGGCGCGGGTGGCGGAAAACCTGTGGTCTGGCGAGGGATGAAACTGCTTTTTCTCTCGCATGGATGTTGTGTTTTATTGCGTGATCAGTTGGTAATGCTGCGGGCGGGGCAGGTTGCTTCTGCTACAGAAGCTGGCTGGGGCTGCTCGGGTGATGGAGGGACTGTAGGATGGAGCGGAGAATTTGGGTGGGCAGGGGGTGTTTGGGGGCGCGGGTGCCGCGGCGGCGCCGAGGAGGGGCCGGGGCCTCCTTTACGGCGCCCTCCGCTCCCCTCCCCTGCCCGGCTGCAGCGGGAGCGGCAGGAATTTGCCCCCTCCCGGCTCAGGTTGCAAGCCCCGACCGAAGCAGGGAAGCGAGGGTCAGGGCTATTCATTGCCTATCGCTTCCTCGGGCCATTTATAACCTGGTACTCCCCGGGCAGCTGACGTTGGTCCAAGGAAGTGATTGATGTGAGAGATTCAAAGATTTTGTTACTCTATAAATACGGTTTAAATATTCGGTTTGTTTGTTTTGTTTTGTTGATTAAAAAAAAAAAGCTAATTCGGCACATGGTGCAGAACAGGCAATGCTGATTAATATCTTCGAGGATCAAAATAATGATAGATCAAAACTGTCTGAAGGGCAGCACTGCTGGAACTAATGGGTTTAGTGCTGCGTGTGACCTATCTCCCTGGCAGTAACACACATCCGTGCCCTCCACTGGGGTGCTGGCGTGGGGTAAGTGGGGACAGTCACAGCTCCCCGTGCTGAAGGACCAGAATCACAGAATATTCTGAGCTGGAAGAGACCCACAAGGATCATTGCAAACTTTTAGCCTTGCACAGGACATCCCCAAGAGTCATCCCATGTGCCTGAGAGCCTTGTTCAAACACTTCTTGCACTCTGTCAGGCTGGTGCTGTGACCATTTCCCTGGGGAGCCTGTTCCAGTGCCCAACCACCCTCTGGGTGAAGACCCTTTTCCTGATATCCAATCTAAACCTCCCCTGACACAACTTCATGCCATTCCCTTGGGTCCTGTCCCTGGTTGCCAGAGAGAAGAGATCGGTGCCACGGATCTCTGGATCAGAGATGAGTATTACATCAGCCACGGCCAGTCTGCCATCAGCCACAGGGCACACTGACACACAGGCAATGGGAATAAAAGCACTGTGAAGCAAACACTTTTCCCTGGAGCTTTGCCACCATTTGTGGCAGCACTGTCTGTACTGGGGTGTGGAAGAGGCCAAGCTGGGGTTCACCGTGCCCAGCACCCTGCGCTTCTCTCCCCAGCCCGCAGGAGGTGCCGCACACCAAGATGGCAGCAGGGGTGACATCAAGAGCAACTTTGAAGAGAAATGCAGCCTCCCTTTGAGGAGCCGTTCATTTCCTACATGGATGCTCGGAGGAAGAATTAAACTTGGGTAGTCACAGAATCACTGAGTATCCTGAGTCAGAAGGGACCCACAGGGTCATCGAGTCCAACTCTTTGGTGAATGGCCCATACGAGGATTGAGCCCACCACCTTTGGTCTCATTATCACCCTGCTGTGACCGGCTCAGCTAAGATGATAAAACATTGGGCACATCACGATTTTCCGTGACCTCTTGGGCTTGCCCTCCTAATGATCAAGCAAATTGTACTAGTAAATAACACACCACCTTGAAGCAGTCATATTTACAGAAATATTTGAAAGGGAATAAATTTTTAATAACAAGTTATTTTTCTTGAATTGTTAGAACTTTTCAGTGATGTTTTACCTCACATCTTACAATTTGTTTTTAACTTCTGCGAGCTGTAATGTGACAAGACAGAACTTTTGAAAAATATTGAGCAGAATTATCTGCTTTTGTTTATTTGGAAGGACAGCAAAGTCCTTCATGCTAAAAAGTCTTTCAACAAGATTAATGATTGCTGGATTCCAATCTTGCAAACACTTATTCTTTAAAGTAAGACCTGTTCATGTAAATAAAGGTTTCAAGATTTGGACCTTAAATATACAGCTTTTATAACTAAATGGTCTTCTGCTTTAGTCTGTCCTTGGGTGAAGTTTCACATGGACTTCGGGGGATATTTTTTCCTTGTGTTAGAACTAAAGCTTTACTATTTAAAATAATTTTTTGAAAAAAGAATTGATAGTCTATTGATTTTTTCCTTTATAAAAACACAGAAAGCAGTGCATATATATACTTTATATACTACAGATGAAATATATATATATTTCTTCACAACAACAGTTTTGCTCTAATGGAAATAAAGTCAAGCAATCTTTCCCAATGCAGGTCACAATATGTTGGTTTTTCGGGCTCTGTGGGTGAGTTGTGTAAAGCTTTTACAAGTTTTCTTGCTGTAGTTCATAACAGCATAATTAAAACCAGTGTTTTTTTACATTCCTAAATATAAAATGTACTTCTAGGCTGTCAGCAGTGTTTAATGATTCACCCCTCTGGGACAGTCTCTCCTATGGGATGAGTTTGGTGTAATGCCATTGACTATGATCCATTTGTGTCAGTTGCTCCTTCCTCCCCCATCAGCATCCAGCTTGCTGGAATCTCATGGCTTTTTCTGATAACATTTTTACTTGCAAACGATTTTTTTAGATGCATATGTTATGAAAGGAGTTTTTTACAGACAGAACCCTAAGGTTGCTTTGGTTTTCAAAATAGTACAGGGATTAAAGGCTGCTTTACTTTTATTGCTGCTTTCAAATAGGTGGCACGTGCTTTTTGGAAGTGTTTTTCAAGCAGAAGTATTTAATGTTTCCAATACAAAGTATGTAGTTTTAATTAACCCATGTGTGCCTTGTATTTACATATTTTCAGCTAAACATAGGGTTGTTTTACAAAATGTACCGGTTTTTTTAGTATACATGTTAGATAATTGGAATATTGAAATGGTGCTTTGTTTGGAATTAGCTACTTATTTTAACCTTTCTGTGTAAAATTCTTTGTCTGTTTTTAAGGTTGATGTTAAGTATTGCTTTTACAATGCCAAATGGGAAAAATGCTTTTCACAAATCTCAAATCTTGGAGAGCCCAGTAACTGTCATTCCATACACCAGCGCATAATTACATTTGGTTGATACACATTAAACTTTTCATTGCTGTTGCTGTGAGCCTCTGAATTATTCTGCATAGTTATTTTTAAATTAAGCAAGCATCTCTATTAATCTTGAAAAAATTGTTTGCTGAAAATGTGATCCATTGGTAGGCTTTTGGGGCTGTTTGGTTTGGTTTAGTTTCTTTGGTTGTTGTCATTTTTGTGCTGGCTTGTTTGGTTTGGGTTTTGGTTTTTGTTTTTTCTTCTCCTGGATGAAATCCTTGCTTGTTACAACCCTGCAGTTTCATTATTGCCTTAAGCACGTAACTGTAGACTTCTGCTAGAAGAGGCAATCCTTCCCACCCCTTCCTCCACCCTGGCCTCATGTTCCCACCCGGACTCCCGTGTCAATTCCACTGCTTTGTAGCTACAGGAGATACAATACTTTGCTCTTTAAGATGAAAACTAGTAATTTATTTTTCATGTTTGGGTTTCATTTGTATCAGGAAACTCACAAGACTTCAGCTTTGCTGCTTGAGAAATTGAGCTAACTTGAGGAAAGCAGTAGAGGCATGCAGCCTGAGGAAGTGCAGAATACACCATTCCATTTGGTATCAGCACAGTGGTGGAGTGTAATTTTTGAGGAACTGAGCCAAAATAAAATGGGAGGTCTTGTTCCCCAAACTTCTTGTTGCTCTCATTGATTTAACTTGCCAGGAGGAGAAAAGTGACAGGGTGAGACTTTGCTCAACTGCATCTCACAGAGCTGCCATCTCTGCTGGTGTGTGCTCACCATGACCGCACCTTGTGTCAGTGCTGGGCTTGGTCTGGCATTCATTTTCTCAGAAAGAGATGTTAAGAGTCCAGTCCTGCAAAGAGTGGATGTGTCTGTTTCTGTAACTTTTCTTAAAATACAGTGAGTTTCCTGTTGGCAACATCGAATTTGTGACTGCCCTTCTGGTGTGTAGCTAGCAGGTATAGTGAGCTGTCTGCTTTACTGGGCACACCTTCTCCTAAAGAGACAGAAGGATCATGTTAAGTTCCCTGGAAGTGTCTCCATGATTTGAACTTTCTTAGTAGACTCAATGTAATGTTTATTAGCTGATCTCAGTGGCTACTTCAGCTAAGATTCAGCCATGAACAGCTTCTCTCCTGATGTCCAGACTGCTTCAAAGCAAGCTGTAGCAGTAATTTTCATTTTTCTTGTAAGGACATTTGAAAAACATTTTCACTGAAATAAACCCCTGAATTGTCCTGAATGAACTTAAAAATGTTTTTAAATAAATACTTCTCATGTGCATGCATGCACCTGTTTGTCATGTATGTTTGTCATTCAAGTTCAGTGCTGCAAAGCACTGCGCCACACTTAAAAAGTCACTTGGATTTCATTGGATTTGGCTGCTGATGGGTGAAGTCTGGAACTGAGCTCTGCGCAGGACTCCCTTCTGTGACAAGTTGCAGGATGGGTCCTCAATTTGTCTGAGAGCAACTGGGACTGAATTCTGTCTGTACAGGGACAACAAAATTTTGCTGGGTGCTGCATACACATAACGTGGGCAAATTTAGTAGATACATTAGAACATTGAGTTCTGGTTGCTGCTAATTTAACATGAAGTCAGAAGGATGTTGTATTTTATAAAAAGCAGGAACAGTTGTTGTGAGATTGTTTATTGACACAAGTTGTGCTGTGACTGGCTAAGGTGCGCTGTACTACAGGGACAGTGTAATTCTACTTACTGTATGTTAGTGTTCACCCCTGTCCCCAAGGAGATTGCTGAGGCGGTAACACAGATGTAAATAAATTGAAGGAGCTTTTATTAATGTACATATATTCTCTGTTATATGTGCGTGTTTTATATATATATATATATGTAATTTCTATCAAAGTGAGTGGCCTCAGGCAGCTGGGGTGGGCAGCGTAGGAGCTGTTTTTAATTGAGCCAAATGTATGTCCTGACATTTTGGGAAATATTTCCCTTATACAGAGAGATTGCCACTGATGAATGGAGCCTGTCCAGTAGCAAATCTCTGTGTTTAATAGCATTTTGTCAGGATCCTCACAATGAGGTTGTCTTTCATGTATAAAACTTCAGATGGTTTGAAGTTGTAGCTATTTTTCTTATAAATGCACCTAGGTATTTATTTTAGAAAGAAAAACTGCTAAGCTAAAAAAACTCTGTTCAAGTGCAACTGAGATCCTTACTCTTTTCAGTAACCTTCATTTATTGTGTGGATTAATGGTTGATTAAAGTAATTTGGCACTTTCTCTTGCAGACAACAATCTGTGTGCCATGTGCACTGATATTACATGTGCAGTCAAAGCTGATCACAAGTTGCCTTAATATAAGGCTGACCAGAGTAGGTATGGATGTTTCTGGCACACAGATAAGAATCAGGAGAATATCAATATTTGCCATATTGTAACAAATTAAATTATTTGGCAAATTATTCTAGCAAAGACTGAGTTAAGCGAGCAAAATACCATTTATCTTTATTTGTAGCTTGTTCTTTGAATTATTATTGATTTCCAACTTTCAGATAGTTATAATAAGTTACATCAGTGACATGAACAGTAAGCAATTTGTCTTTTTTTTTCAGGGCTTGGGGGAGGGTATGTTGCAAACAAATGGAAAATTTAATGTAAGAAAGAAAGCTGCATGTGAGGAAACATTTTTAAAGGGAGTATTATTTGTGAAAATAATGTTTGAAAAACTACTACAAAATGTAAATTTATTTTCCATTTAAAGGTATTTGCATAGTAGAGATTTTTTTTTTACTTAACAAAATGAAACAATGTCTACCCTTTCTGAGCAAACATATATAAATCACTAATTTCAAGAGGAAGCTGTATAAATTTATTTTCTGTCCCATAAGCTTAGCATTTGTGAGTCAGCAAAGGTTTATAAAATCCGGATGTCTTTACAAATAGGATATAACCAACAATAAATATATAATTTCCAAATTGTCACTGGAAATTTCTGGAGGTTGGCAGAGTTTTTCCTTAATATATATATAATTTTTTTTAAGTTCTCAGGTAGCAATAAGGACATGCTGTTTCATGAGAGCTGAGAAAAATGCAGTTGTACACTGTAGGCATTTCTGCTGGCTTTCCTTCATCTCCTGCGGGTGCCCCTCCTCCATTTTGTTTTCCTTTTTCACAAGTTTTCTGGTTGTGCTCTCTCTTGACCTCACTGTGTGAGCTCATAGCCACACAGGACACTGGCAAGATCAGAAAATACTACTGTTGGATTAAAATGAGTGCACAACTCAGGAAAGAGTCTGCAAAGGCAGCAGAAGGAAAGTGGAGATCTGCAGATTTTTTCTGTAAAATAATGCAGAACTCTTAAAACAGGGCTTGAGTTTTGTACAGATTGTTTGACATTTAATTTTGAAAGATAGCACAGCTATTTGTGAAAAATCCCTAAATAGATTTCGTTAAGATCTGTTTTTTCTCTTGTGATTTGTTATTGCAATTCAGAAAAAAATAAGACTAGAGAAATAATAATAAGCACTCTCAGTCTAAAAAGACAAGCAAGAACCAAATAGAAGGTTTATTTTCTTTGTGATTTTTTTGCATTTCAAGCAAGTTTCCCCAAGATAAACCTTTGAAAACCATGTGACACAATTTAAATATTAATTTGTCCTTGTAAATTAATGCCTTTTATTTATTCCTAAGAAATGACATTTCTGATTTGTGTATAAATAGATTTTTTTATTCAGAGGTTGATCTTAACTTTGTGTTTTGTAATAAGGATGTTTTAGAGCCTTATATTAATATATTTAACCTATTTCTTGGCATTAGTATTCTAGGTTTCATGTTCTGCAGAATAGTGTATTCAAATACAGAACATAAGCAGAAGGTACTTGTACTTTTGTGATAAAGTATGCTTATTCCTGCCTTGTGAGTACATGATGAAACTCTTCAAATGTGTTTTAGAAAGTGCTTCTTGAGGCAAGCATAAGAAACTTTCATTCCTCTTGTCCTTATGTCTCCAGTCATATCCATCTTTAGTTTGATTTTGATCTTCCCTTTGATAGGATTTTAACACTACCATTTGTTAACCTTGTCATGCACCTGAACACCAGGCACTGTGTTCTGCAGTCGGTATTTCATTTCCATGTTTATCAGTCATGGTTCTTCACGTACAATGAGGAGAGGCATTCGCAAGTTTTGTGAATTAGGTACAGTATCTGATAAAAGAATCTCCTTAATACCGTGTTCAGTGGCTTCAGGCAAGCTTTTTAAGAGAAAGTACATGTTGCATTACTTTATTTTGCTGTACCTGTGGGTCTGATTTTTACATCTCTGACTATGGATTCAGTTTCTTGGCAACTGATTGTCAGTTATATTAAAAAGTAGTGCAGAGATTTCTCTCAGGATCCAGAGATGGGCGAGGAGCACTGCTGGGCTGTGCTCACAGATACCAGGGTGCAGGTCCTTGCTTAAATTAAGGCATGGGCCAGCTATACGTAATTTCTGCAAACACCTGCCTGACCAGTAACAGAAACTGTCCAGTTAACAAACCAGTATTGCTCACTCTCTGGGCTTTAAGACTGCATCTGGTGATAAATAACCCCGGGTCAGGAGCAGGCTGAGGCAGTGGAGTGTGATCCTCCATCATGCGAGAGGTTGCATGTTGTTCCCTATGTTGGTTTTCTCCCCTCCCCACAGCAACTGCTGCTGCATTTGGCACACAGAGGAGGGCATTGCTCCCACCAGCAGTCAGAGCACAGCAACCCTGCCTTTGGGAATGGGGCAGAAGTGGAGAAGGAAATAATGTTGCCAGATGAATGCTAAATTATGCTGTGCCACCTTGCTTCAGAGCCAGGGTAAGATGCCTAAGCTGTTCATTGGAAGCATGTGTGTAGCCTGCGACCGCAGAGACTTGGAATGGGCACACATGGGTCTGCCAGCAGATGCAGTCAGGAGCCAATGAATCACCACGTTTGTGGTAATGGTGAAGTCTTTGTAACTCACAGAGGTTTGTTGATTTGTTAAAAATTATTTATTACTGTTAATGTTCTCCTTACCTTTGCAATCTCCAGATTGCAAAGATGGGTATTTTTGTTCCCTTTCCAAAAGGATTACGACATAGTAAATTTTAGAAGATGAGGGGCCGTACAGTGTACCTGGTTAAGGGCAGCTGTGCAATAGGTCTCCCCTGTGCAAGTGGGATAGCGGCATTGGACAGCAGTGTGGTGGCTTGAACTGCAGGTGAAAGTGTCCTGAGCTGTGTCCTGTTTAATGTGATTGAGCAAAGTGCTTGTGCCATGTGGGAGGTAACAGCAATTCGCTCAGCACACGTGCAAATGCCATGTGTGGATGCACTGACTCATGTTAATGTAATTACCTCACTGTAATTGAGTTAAGTACAATTGATTTAACAGTAGTGAAGATGAGCCCACAGTTACAGTCTAAAATGTGAGTACGTTTGATTGTCAGCTTTACTGTTTCTTGCAGGAGGCTGAAATTTTTCTTCATAATACGGTGAATGAAGAATGTGCTTAACTTTAGCCCTGTCCACAGTCTGAGTGGAACTGAGGATGGTGGTTTTTGTTTCCTTGCATATGTTTTCCAAATACTGCATGAACTATTGGCTTTTGCAGAGCAGGAGGAATCAGCATGGTGTGCTCAGCACCATTTTATTTATCAGCTGTTCTGTAGGCTGAATTCTGATACTGAAGTAGAAATATCTTTTCTTATCACAGCAATTGCTCTTTGGGGGATCTCATGGCAATAATTTTTAAAGCCCTATGGTTCACTGCTCCACAAACTTGATCTCTTCTCAGAAATATTTTTCATTCCTGCTTTATATTTCCTAGCTGCTAAGAAGCTCAGCTATTTACTCAGACTTAATCCAACAGTACTTGCCATCTCTAATTCAGTGTGTTAGCACTTAGTAATCCATGATTTTGGAGGCAATAGAAATGTGAAGATGACATGAGAAGGGGGTTGAAAAAATTAGTGTCTTGATTGGCTCATCAGTTACTAAGCTTACCAGATCTTAATTGTATAGATTGGGTATATTGTGTTAATACTAACAAATTTACTTCCCAGTGAAGTGCAAAGTAAACTTTGAATTTTTTGTTTTAGAGGTCTGAACTGGTCTTTGTAATTCTTGATAAAAAGGTTTTGTGACAAATTCCAAATTTTCTGTGAAGAGTTCATCTCTGTCCCTCTGAATACCTAAATGAAACATCCCACTAAGAAAAATATTTTGAAATTGCTTTTATTACTAAATTTTATTTATCTTTTAAAGCTAAATTTAACTGATACTCATAGGGTCTGATTTGACACAGTTTAGCACATTCAGATTTGCTGCATCAGAAGGAGCAGTCTTACCTTCTTTGCTCTTTCTGTGCTGGCCCAGGCTCCAGCAGCATCAAGCAGTTCAGCAAGCTAAACTTGTTTTAAAAACAAAATTTTTAATTAAATTTGTGTGGACATTGCATCCTAAATTAGTGATGACTCAGATGAATGCCAAACCTAGTACACCGGGTGGAGGAAAGAATCTTCATCTCCAGCAGGGAAGACCAGAAGGGAGCTTCTCCCTTTTCCTGACAAGGCCATGGTTTAAATTAAAAATTAGGTTAATGAGTTTATATCGTTTTAGTTGTGTTGTCATTTCAGAAATACTCAGTTTCTGAAAACAGGATATTCTGAAAATAGGATACTCTGTATGTATCTGCACATAGATATCCATATCCCTGTCTTTGTCTACACATACTGATGGAATTTCGTTAAGATATTGTAGATTCAGGCTGCTGTTTAAAGAGCCAGCTATTTTTATTTTTTGAGCAATTCATTTGCAGTGGGTTGGTTGGTTTGTTTTTAAGAACTGAAATGTCCTATTTGGCCAAAAACCTTTCCTGGATAGCTTCTTATATTAACTGTAAGGGAGAAGAAAAATATCAGGGACAAACCCACAATATTCCATGCAGTTGTGATTACAGGTTGTTACAGCTTAAAATACAGTTAGTATATCTTATAAATCTAAGCACATTATTAAGCATATTACCATTTCTTTATTAGAAATTCCAGTTAAGCCCCGAAGTTGAAGCATGTGAAGGAAGCTAAAAATAGTCTTGGTGTTTAGATAATTGAGTCAGAAGGTTTTCAAGACTTGGGAGTAGGCTGTATCAAAAATTATGCAATGCTACTATTTGAGGTAGAAAAACACAAAACAGGTGCAGCAAATGTTTTTGTGAGAGTTCTTCAGATTTCAGAAAAACACCATTGATGGCCATCTATCTACTAGTGACAGCTTACACTCTGAGATTTGATGACTGAAGCTTCTGTTGGCTCCTCTGAGCTTTATCCTGGTTTGAAGAATGGAGGCATTCTGACCAGCCAGAAAAGATACCTTTTTCTATGAATAAGGGCTCAGATGGTTGTTAAAACATGTCCAGCTGTAATTGAGACCAAGCCCTGTGTGAATCTTTGTATAAACAAAGCCTTACTGGGGCAGGAAGGCAGAAAACCAAAGGCACCAGTGCAAGGAAGGGGACTTGGTGTGTTGGAATGAACTGGTGACATTTGAAGTGCAAGCAATCCAGACCTTCAGCAGGCAAGCTCCAGGCTCTGTGTTTACAGAAACTTTTAGCAATACTCAAAAGCCTATGCCCTCAGCAAAATTTTTGCTCCCTGAACAGGGAAGCATCATGTGTTAGCAAGCACTGAAGCAGGCTGCATTGGTAACCTACCCAGCCTCTCCCAGGCTGAATCCATGACCCAGCTGCTTCCTGGCCCTGAGTCATCCTGTCTCTTGTAAAAGAGGTGATGTTCCTGCTCAGCAAGTGCAACTGGGCTCATAACTTCCATTTTTTTCCCTTAAGAGCAGTGATGTGTTAATCAGTGACCAGAAATGACCTTCAAACAGAAGTATAGTTTTTATAGAACTAAAAGCAACAGAGGGAAAAGCATCTTAAAATCCACAAGCCAGAGAGCATGTGACTGAAGGGCAGTGCTATGTAATTTCCTGGGCTAAGTAACACCCATTTTCTCTAGATGGCTGCGATGAAGTCTCTTTGGCCTGTCTGTCTCTCTAGTTTCTGAGCAGTGACCCTGCCCTTTCCTTTGAGAACGACCTTTCTCATTCTTCAGTGTTAATTTTTACTTTTTCCAACTAGAAGATCCATGTTACTTTATCCTGGATCCTAGGATTTGTACCAGTCTCTCTGTCACTGTCCTGGCCACGTGCTTACTTGACTGATCATACGTAGCCAGTTCTGTGTCCTTTTCACCAGACAACAAATGGCTTTGCTACTGGTTTTGATTTTATATATGATAAGCCTTCATTCTCTATCATATCAGGCAATGAAAAATGGATTGGATAAGAGTGTTATTTCCCAGGAGAGATACCTGTGACTTAATTATCTGTGAGTACATTCATAGTATGTTTTCTTTGATGAGAAAGAAAAGTTTTTAGATACCCATTTTTCTTCTGTGCCCTTTGTAAGACAGGACAGCAAGATTTTTAGTTTTTGAAAGCTGCATCGATGGGAAAGCAGTCAATCCCCATTTTTACTCTCTAAGAAAGCTTCTCATTCACATTAGGTTATGTCATTTGAGAAAAAATATCAGGTCTTAAAGCTGTGCTGTGGTATCACTTCAATGATTTTTACTTCTTTAGCTCTCTTCTAAATCATCAGCTGAGTTGAAAATACAAACGTTTTACTGATATGGGACTAATTCTTGCATCTTCAGGTATTCCTAGGTTTAGTTGCTTACAGGAGGGAAACCTGGGGTCTTGAGTCTGTGGAAATCATGTATCTTCCAGCTCTGCATCTGTTTTTATGGTGTCTCTTCTCTATGTATGTAAATGTCCTAACTGTCAGGATCTGTCCCCTCTCTCACTTTTAAGTTGCCCATGTTTGTTGTTAGCTTCAGGAGCTTATTTCTCTGGAAACACTTGAGTGTGATTAATCAAGTTAATACATATTAACTTCAAAAAAACCCAACAATCAAGGCTTTAATTTTTTGTAGTCTTGACTTTCTATTTTCTTGTAAACATTTGTTTTCAATTTCTTATCTTAAAATATCTTGCCTGTCTATATAACAGACATTTATGCACCTGGATACTCTGAAAAATATTCCCATGTTTACAGAGCAAAGCCAGCCATAAGAAATCCCACGTGCTGTATGACCTGCAGAAACCTGACAGGTGACTAATCATGAACATAATCTTATGATTTCCTTGCCTTCTTAAAAGAACTATTCGCACACCTAAGTGGTCTGGGATGTGCAAAAGTACCATGTAGCTATAAATAAAAAAAGCCGGTTTACTAATTTGTCCTTAAGATCTATTGCATTGAATTGTTCAGGAAAGTGAGATAAATTATGTCAGATTGGTCTCAAAATCAGTCACTATCCTAAGTTTTGTGCTGTTTTGTTTGTTTGGTTTGGTTTTCTTCTCCCATGTGTCTGTCCATGAGCACATTTTGCTCATGAGCAGAGTGTTTACCAAGCCTACACACTCCTGTAGCCCATGATACTGTTCTTGGGAGAGGTGGTTGTTTTATCTGTGGTTATTTTTCTGTGCTAGTTTTTCTCCAGGGCGTGGAAATGTATTCTGAGTACACTTCACGCCCATGGTGTCCAGTCTCCTGACCAGCTGTGCTGTGTCACAGTGCCTGTGGGTATATTGCTGCACAGCTCTTCGTACAGTACTTCATGCAGCCTCATATCCACTCTTGGATAATCATCGTGTTCTCTGACACTGAAGAGGTAGTACAAAGCTTTGTCATCTTCTTCCTGCTGTGTAAGGTGGTTGTCAGCTTCTGGAATTAATGCACTACTTCTTTGTGGATACAGACATTAGTAGTGTATTTTTTTAGCCTTTAAAGCACCCAAAAAGCAGCTTTATTGGGTTAAATTTGTCAGCGTAGTGAACAGAATTGCAAGAGCTCTGCCACAGAACATTTTCTTAGACTGTGCCTCTCTAATTAGACATATTCATTGCTTTATCCAAAATTGCTGAAACATTTTTCCAGAGGAGATCTTAGCATCACATTGATATCTTCGTTGTCTTTGGTCAGTGAAATTTTTAACTGCTTATCTTTTTATGTCTTTTGTCCTGTATCTGTTGTATAAGAGAAAATGAGACTCCTGATTGTTCACGTTCCCATGTGGCCAAGGCAGGCAGGTCTGCTCACCAGCTCATCCCTGTGCACCCCCTGTACAGGCCCATGGCTCTCTGGCCTCCTCTTGCACCTCACGGGAGAGACCTTCAGAGTCTGTATTTCCTCCCTGTTATTGCATGGACTTGGTTGACCCAAGAACTGTTAGATCCTGACCATCCGTGGTCTTATCTGTAGCAGCTTTGAGTCCCCAGCTGAAGGTGGGGATAGTTTTTGACTGAGTGTGCAAAATCTGACACGGATTAAAAAGTGTGTCCTCCAGCTATCCACACCTGGTAGAAATGGAGCACAGCTATTTCACATAGCAATTTCACCTAACATCTTCTACCAAAGCCTGAGTCATCCCCACACATAGGTGAGTGTTCCTGATTTACTTCTCTGAATCTTCACAGCTATTTATAGCCATAACTGAAAGTCAAAGTCTGCACAAATGGATGTTGACCCATGCTCAGGTGAATCTGTTGATGACCATTAGAGTTAATTTAACTGGTGCTTGAGCAATGGCTCAGAAGTCTTCCTTCTCCTGTAACTTTCTTCCTGATCCTGCTCGCTTGCTCTCCCAATGGGTACCTCTGTGGGAGCTGCTGCTGCAAGAACTGCTGGGCACATGCATCCAGTGTAGGTACTGCCTGGATTTAAAAAAGCCTTTGTGCTGAAGTACTGCAACGTATCTGTTCTGCCATAGCATAGTATGTACAAGAGACATTTGCAGGACACAAGTTACTGACAAGTCATGTTTTCTGCCAGCAGGAGCTTTCTAGCTAACCTTTATTACACTTTGTAATGGACACTTTGTGTGGCCTGGTGTTTAATTTGGGTGCTGTTTGATTTATCAGTTTGATGAAGCTAGGTTAGGGAGTTGGCTTTAAATTACATGTGTGTTTTCACATGCTCATACACACGTATATAAGCTGTGATGGGGGAATACTGGGTTTGTACAGTCAAGGAGGAACACATAGATGATGCTGAAGCTGAAGCCACACACCTGACAAGTCTAACCCTTTTTCATTTCTCTCACTTTAATTTGTACTCACTTGATTTTTATGATGACCTACTACTTGCCCCCTTCCATTCCATAATGTGTTGTCCTTTCAGCTGCAAATGGCTGCATCTTACATAGCAGCCAGAAAATAAATGTTGTGAGGATGGTCATATGTCACTGACAGGAGTCTAGAAAAAGAAATAGTGCACAGAATTTATTGTTTCCCACAACTCAGCTGGGTTTCTTGCATTATAGTTACTGTATGACGTAGCTCTGATTTTAGCCTTCAGAGCTTTTTCTTTCAAACAGTCCAATAAAAATGAAGCCTGGAGTTTGTTTACTTCTGGTATTAAAAGCAAACAGCTCGAGGAGCAGGCCACTTTTATTGGACCTGTAAAGGAGTAATATATATGGTAGAGATTTCAGGCATTTTGTTTATTATGGATTTCAGTTTTTTTGGGGTACTGAGCTGTTGGTGTGGGTAGGGAAGGAGAGGGCTGGAAGCTTACACTGATGTTATGGCTGTCTGTGAGAACAGACCATTACACTAATGCAGCAAAAAGACTGAATGGAAACATCAATATGTTGTAAGGAAAAATTTCATATAGTTCTGGTTTTTTCTCCCATATGAAGTGTAATGTTACAAGGAAGAAAAGTCTTCAGCCAGAACTAGGAGGAATAATAGAGTTATGACTGATTTAATCTTATTACAGATGGGTACAATAGAAATAAACTTCTTGGAAATTAAGAAAACGTAACTATTGCAAAGCCTGGTCTTGTAATCCCTTGGCCTGGAAAGGGTATCTGGAAGAGAATACACTCATTGTTTGTGCTCCCTTCGTCAGCCAGGATCTGTGCCCCTGACAGGCAGAGGAAACCTGGGTGTGCCATACATGCCACCAGTGCCCTGTGAAGCAACAGGCTTCTGGTATTGAAAGAAGGACAGGCATTGGAAGGATGTTACTAGGTGAGGCAAATAAACCATAAATGTGTGTTTGGAAGGATTTCTTCTGTGGATTGTTTGCCTTACAACGGCATCAGAACGAGTCATCTGCCTGGGTTTCATAATGAGATGTGTCTGGCGTGTCTGAGGTGTAATCAACCCACAAAGCAAACACATTCAGAATTAGCAGGCTGATACTTCTGGGTCTGCTCCCCTCCATGAGTGTTGATGGGAGCTGCGTCAGCACATTGCAAGAGGAAGGACTTGTCCTTAAGGAACCCCTTTGTGTCTTCCTGCTGCAGCTGGTCTGACCTTCTTTCAGGAGGCCTCAGAAAACATTTACATTCTTTGCCGGAGCATGCTAAAATTAGAACATAAAAATGACAGATTCAGTAATGGAGTCTTAAATAATATTTAAGTAGTCTTGTATTTTCTGCAATCTGAGCTGAAGCCAACATTGTTGTCATTTGATGGATGCAGCTGTATGCATGATGTTCCAATTTCACAACTACTTCCTACCTAAATAAACATTATCATAACCACAGTAATAAAACAGTATTTTAAAAGCAAAGTTTTTCAAGCATTTCTTAGTACCTCTCCAATACCTATGCTAGCATTAAACAATTTATCTTTTATAATTAAAATCCTTAGTCCTCGTCCGTAAAAATCACTTTAATCTGCCTTCCATTTGCTTGAGAATGGTTTTGCCTTAAATGCTGTTTTCTCATTTTTATCACTGTAAATTCAGAATTGTTTCATTGAAATACAGGTTGTGTCTTTTATAACAGAATATAGGTTTGATAACAGAAGTACCTCCAAACCAACAATTTCTGTCAGTTTTTAAATGCAGCTGTTTATGGAACTAGTTCATGGTAAAATTAAAAATTGAATATTCTCCCAAATACTAAGTTAAAGGTGCTGCTAAGGTCAAGTCACTTTTTGAATCCTCAGTGCTATCTCCTCCCACTGCTGTGTATTTCTAAAAAATAGTTTAATTTGAAGTCACCCACTCATTTCCTGTTAGTTCAGCCAGACATTTATTACTAGTTTCACTGCTATCTAGTACCTTGACTGTCATGTATTTAGGTCATCTGCCACTCCCTTCCCTCAAAAAAAAAAAAAAAGTGGTTAAGGTTTGAAGTATAAAATAACCTTGTGCTCATTCTTCATCCAAACCAAATGTGTTCTTTTATCAGATATCTGCATACCTAATAGATGTTTTTAATTCTGATAAAATTGTATCAAATGAAAATATAGCTGCCTATAAGTTTGTAGAACTGATGTCATGCTAGATTATCTAGTTTAAAAAAAAATGGAGGAAATGTGTATAATCTGCTGTACAAGAATAGCTAAGGAAGCCATAATTAAGGAATCATAGAAGTACTAGAGACCTTGAATCGTAAGTTAGGAATTGTTAATATAGTATAAATGTTGCTGTTAATTTTGCTTTTATTGTAAAAGGAAAAGGGTTTTCATTTTACAGTACAGATAATGTTGTGAAACTAACTAACCATTCCCAATAAAAATTCAGCCTATTTATTGCTTGTTTTATAAGCAACAACATTTGAACCCCACCAATTTTGTCAGATATTCTTGTTTTATTCTTGTGTGCATGGCGATTTTGATTTTAGTAAAGAAATACTCTAGCCAGTATTTTATTTTTGTGTTTTGCTTGTATATCAGCATATTAAGTAAATGGAATTAAAAAATAGATTGTAAATATGGGTTCTGACCCTCCAGATGATCTAGCAGCATTGATGTGTTGCCTATGGATGGCTTCTTTTATCACTTGTGTAGGACCTTGCACAGTGCAATGTGAGTCCTTGGTGGGAAGCAAGGACACCTGTACCATAAAAGTAAAAACTGTATTTGCCCTAAAGCTGGTGAATAGTTTGAGAGAGGTGTCTGTTTACAAGATAATGCATTTTTATTTTGGAATTGCTTAGGGCATGGTTACTCTCAGTTGGCTAAAATACCATGCATGTTCACTTACTCCCTCACTCCCTGGCTCACAGGAGCTTTCAAGCAGACAGTGTTTTTCTCTGAAGAATTAGAAGAGGTCATTGAAGCATGGAGGGGCTTTGCACTAAAGGAGCTGATGGTAGTTTTCAGAAAGCATTGTCTGCAGCATGACCTCAGGTTTCTGAGGTGAAGTTGCACTCATGGTGCTGTTCTGGGCTGGCAGGCTCCAGTTCTCAGCCCAGGGCCTGGAGAGGGTGGAAGTGATATGAGGACAGTTTTTCAGACTGCAGCCCATAGGTAGCTGGGGAGGATGAGAAAAAAGGAGGTAGGGGTAGGGGTGGACTGCCACCATTGCCCCAGTAGGATTGGCCGGTAAACCTTCATTCTGCTCCCAGTACTTGGCTGGGAAGAGGGCGGAGTTGGTTTGCCTGGGGCTTTGAGAACCTTCAGATGCTGTAACTATCAGCCACTTCCTTTTCACAGCTTGGTTTTAGCTTCAGTCCTCAGCCAGGCCATTGCCCTAGCCCGTACCTTGAAAGGTACCAGCCCATGTCTTTAGGCATTACCCAGCCCTTCCACCACCCTGTCCCTGGCCTGTTGAGAAAGTCCAGTTGCTAAGTTCCATCAGGATCCAACAACTATCCTCTCTCTTACCTCCATCCTTCCCACTCCAGAGTCCTACCTCAACTTACAGCTCACAAGTAAGATTCTTTTTGTCCTGGTTGTGTATTAGCCTGTATCTACCAACACAACCCTGCTCCCCTCACCCTCACCTTCTGTTCCCCTTTTGGACTGCAGAGTTATTGGTGGCTACCTGTTACACTACTCTTCAGGAAGAAAGAGGCAGGTCGGGATAATTGGGATATGTTTTGCCCTGACAATAGGGTGAGATGAACAGGTTCAGGACTCCGTATGCATGCTGATTTGCTGAATCATTTGTTGAAAATGTAGGGTTTTTTAGTGTCAGCCTGTGGCTCCTGTAGCTGCCCACATTCTTCTGTTTACCAGTGAAATGTGAACCGCTTAATTTTCTCATGTGAGGGGTTACAGAAAGGTGGATGAACTGCTTTCTCAGAATTTTCCTGGTACTATTTTGCAGCTGGTATACAATTTAAAAGTTAAGAATGGCTTCCTCAGAGATGTATATTAAGGGTCTATAGTAAGAAAAGATTACTCTCAGGCCACTTTTATGCAGAGGTAGGGAAAGGTGCATGTGCAGAGAGACATCCTGCTACATCTGAATTAGTAGATCACAATCTGGGCCTAATTTATTTTTAATTATATGCAGTGTCTTGGGTTGGTGGGAGGTGGTGAGGGAGGTGGATAAGAAACCTTTTTATAGCTTAAACATCTCTTGACACAGGGGATTGTCATTCTCGTGCATGGGGGTGTATAGAGGAGCACAGAAATGAAACTCACAGACATCACAGGGCAGGCATGGAAAATACAGGTGCTGCAGTTGTTTCTGAAAACGTGGTTAACGACACCAGAAAGGTGTAGTGTATCTGGAGGAAACTGTGGTTTAGGTGGCATAACTCTACCATTGACTCTCTGCTTTCTTCCAGAGTACATTTTCAGTACTTGAAAAATGCAGCAGACTGTGGGTTGTACATTGCGCCTTCCTGTGCTTTTGATTTCCACCTCTGTGGAATGATGTACATTGAAGTTGGCTAATTTTTAGATCTGCTAGAAGAGAACTGTGTTTCAGTATATTCAGCATGCTTTTTAAAATGAGTCAAGCATAGCCACGCTGTGTTCTGTCCTCACCATTAAACTTAGAGGAGAGATGCCTGGCAGGAGACAGCTTAGCCAAATCCATCTTGCAGATTTTGCCGTATTTGTATCCTTTCTGAAGAAATGGGTGAACTGGACTTGTTGGTATTCATGGCTTTTCTGGTGGCCCACTCTTTGTTTTTCTTCTTTCTTTTTTTTTCCCCAGAAGGGAAAGAGAAAAGGTCTAGGATTCTGTACGATACCTCCTTTCTTCATGTAATAGATGAGCTGCAGGAATGGCTTGTTTTGACCTCTGCCTTGGAAGTTTGTTTTTCACAGAGAGGAGGTTTGAAAAATACTATGCCTAGGTGGACACTACAGAAGTATGCAGCTCATGAATTTTTCAGTTTGTTGCGCATTGTCAGGGGAAGAGGTACACCAAACAGTCGTGTTGGTTTTCTTCCCTCTTGGGAAGTTTTCCACTTGGAAGCATCAGTAAAATGGATTGACTATCAGGATGCCTTGGAGAGTCTGATCAGCTGGACATCGGGGCCTCATATCCTGGAAGAATAAAAAAGGCAGGGTGGGGCGGGGAGAAAGAGCCTCATCCTAATGAAAATAGAAAGAGGATAATCTGCTGTGTTTATTGATTGCATAAAAGGTCATGTTTGTTTGTTCCTAATCTTTGCAGAAAGAGCCTTCGGGTTTCTGCAAAACTGCGTTACAGCAGATGAGTACTTGGAACAGAGAATGAGGTGGTTTCAGTTGCATGAAGTGCCTGTGCTTGCCTGAGGGTGCAATAGCTCAGTGGTGAGTGAAGGAAGGAAAGGGCCCCCATCCTGGGGGATCTGTGGGGCTCCCAAAGGCACTGCCGTCAGCTGGTAGCAAGGGAGCACTTGTGGGGAGGGAGCTTGGAGGTATTTGACCATTGGGGGGACCATCAAGAGGAGAAGATGCTTCTCAGTGGGGGAACTTCTGAGGGTGTGGGATTAATAGTGTGAGATTAAACTGTCTGGGACTGATAGTGTGGTTTCAGGAGATCACTGAGGCAATGTAAGTGTTGGCAAGGTGCTGCACAGGACGGCCTTACCTGCCATGGCTGCACATTCACAAGGCTTCTTTGTGGTGTGCTGATGGGTTTTTTGACTGCACAGAACTGATTCAGGGAGCAGAAACAGCAGAAATCTGGCATTGCCAAGAAGAGCTAAAGGGTTTTCTTCCTGAGTCAGTATGAGGCTTTGGTGGGAAAAGAGGAACTGCCCTTTTGAAACTGACTGAAGTGAGTCAATTCTCTCTTGTGCCTAGTGTGACTGATGAGAAAATACTTAAACTAAGAAATGAGAGAAAAGATTGGTTTGATTTTTCATGCCTGGTATTAAAACACAGAACAAGGAACATTGGGATGAGAATTGAGAATTACATATGCAGTAACATAAATGGTCTATGCAAAGGAGAAAAGGGTGAAAACTACTAGCAGAACACTAGTTGTGTAGGTGCTACACTAACGAAAAATATGCTTACTATAGCAAGAAAAGAGGTTTAGGTCAGGGAGGCAGCTCTTTTTATTTGTATGCAAAATTAGAAGAGCCACCGCTGGATGTGTAACCAGATACAGAGACAGCAGAACCATGGTCAAATAGCATTCGTGGCCTGAACACAAATACTTAAAATTATGCAGAAAATTTGTAAGGTGTTGTCAATGAAGTTGGTACCTTGTAAAGGAATAAAGAATAGCATGGACACAGTAGAATCTATTTGGCCAAAATCACTTTGGGAAGGAATTATCGGAGACATGTTGTAGGTCTCTATCTTAGATTTATATACAGACAACATATGTAATACTATGGTATAATGATGTATTTTTTCTGTACACAACCATCAATAGTTTTCTTACCAAAAGAGTAATTTTGAATAGAAATTGTGTTATTTTGGGCTTGAAAGGAATTGCTTATCCTACAGAAAACATGATTGTTCAAAAATGAAGATAAAACATGAACTGTGTTTACTTGGTTTAAGTTAAATGGGATGACAAAAAGTTGGTAACAATTTCTTTAAGGTGAACATGTGTTAAATTAAGAGAACTGGTTAGTGAACATAGGTGAGCTGAAGTACTGAAGGCTTAAATAGAGAAAAGGTTCAACTTGAATCCCAAGTAAAAGAAAAGGAGAATTGTGGCAAATTAGGTAATCCTTCTACCAGAGAACCTTTTCCCAGGGGGGATGTTGGTTGAGAAAAGATAATGCAAAAAAGGAATAGATTATCAAAGGAAGTCACTTTTTGGAAGTTGTGATGGAACAACAACTGAAAGCATTAAGCTGAATTAGAATTTATTTAAACTTCTTAAAAGTTAAAGCAATTAATAAAAGTTTCTTTAGATACATAAATTGAGGAAGAAGAAATCCTTCTGTTGTATGGGGGGGGTGGTTTTGAATTAGAGAGAGCCTTTTGTTCAAAAGTTAAATAAATACCTTTGCACACTTCTCAGTAAGAAAAATAACAGTGTGGGGACAGCGACAGGATGATGAATGGAAACAAGGTTATGAACATGACTATGGTCATGGTGGAAATTCAAGACAGAAACAAATTCCAAGTAAATAAAGGTGTGAAATTGCAGTGTACCAGCTGCATTGTGGTTACTGCCTGTGTACCAGTTCTTTCCCTACTGTAAACTTACTTGCAGTAGCTCACCCTTTCTCATATATGTTTTATATATGTAGTGTACACGGCTCTTCCTTGTCTAAGAGCTGAAGTGCAAATGTTTCAGAAATAGTGTTTTGTAGCTTTATTTTTAAAGCTACTTTGTGTTGTGTTGAGCTTTAAAAAAAATCCATAATGCTGTAGCATTTTCCTTTTTACATAAAATATTAAGGAACACATTCTCATCTCAAAAGTTGCCGTTTCCACTGTGTATGCCCTGGAGCTCGTTGAACTTTTCTGTGAATAGATTTAGCTCACTGGAAAAACAAAAATCTATCTCTGTTTCCTCTTCCTCTTATCCTCCCCCCTTCTTTTTAAACTGAGTTTGTTTCCTGTCAGATTAGTGAGTTAAATTGGCTTATGGGGAGAGGACCAAAAGAAGTGCCAGATTTGGTGCAAGATAAGCCCTAGGAGCAGGAACAAGCCCTTGGGGGTCAGCAGGAGCAGTGTTGAGGTGTTTTGCGAGTGCCCAGTCTTCAAATCCTGTGTTAATGCAGCAGAGCTACACGTAGCCCTTGGAGGGGCTGTTGTTCAGGGTAGTGAATTTTTTGTTTGTTTTAGCATTCTGCCTGCAAAAATACATGGTCTTCACAAACCTCCTATAATTGACCTTATGGTCAACAGCAAAAATCCTTGTAGCAGGACTTGTATCACGCAACTGATACTTTTCTGCATAAGTTTTGCCTTAATGCAGGGAAGAGCACTAGTATGCATCTGGTGTAAATTGTTTTACTTCTGGGTCCTCTCACTGTGTGCTCTTGCTTTACTCAGAGGTTGCTGGCTCTTGATGGAACTGTATGAGGTTGTTTTGGAGAGATTTTCTTACAATCTTTATTGTGGTTGGGCTTTAGGCAATGCTTTCCTTCATGTCTGGATTTAATTGTAGATAATTTTGGAGGGAAAACAGTTTTCTTACTTTGGGAAACTCAGCATACTGGTGGCGTCTGGTCATTGTACTAAGCAATCAATCAATCACTAGATAAAAAGGGGCAGAAATGAGAGATACAGAAAATAAACGACGTAAGCAGAATGCCACCAAAAAACTTTTCCCCCTTATCCCTCTAAAGGATTTAATGTCTGCAACAGTGGTTGTTCACAGCCCTGACTAGAAATGGCAAAGTTGTGATGAGGCACTTACTCCCCACACTTATTAAAAGTAATGCACACATATCTGAGGCCATCGGGCCCCTGTAATGATCCTTAATCCCAAACTTCCTTTCTTTTGTAGAGCCTGGTGAGAGCTGTAAGCACTCCTTGACACTGCCCAGGAATTGGTGCATTTCTTTGGGGACCATTTTGCTAATACAGTTTATATTTGTTAAGTTTTCATTTTTGTTTTGCAGTAGGAAATGCTTTCCATGAACTTGTGATCATGGAGTTTTCTGTTCATATCTGTTGTTGCCAATAGTACTACAAGACTGCCAGCATTCTGGACCAAGCCATTGCTTGTAACAGAGACGTGTGAGATTTTACATTAGGATATCTATTAAAAAAATTAAATTAAAACAAACAAACGAAACCCCACAAAAAATGCACCATAAATGGTCCTGTCAAATTAAAAAAGAGAAAATTAAAAAACAGGTCTAGTCTGAAACCACTGGTAAAAATAACAGTAAAGTCTCTGACAGCTGAAAGAGAGAAACGAGGAAAAGCATGCTGCTTTTAAGTTTTTCTCTTTGTTGGCGGTGTGCCCATACACCCCATTCAGGGCTCTAGAAATGGTTCACTGACTTGAAACTCTGGCTGCTTTTAATTGTGTCAGTTTTATTTGTTTAAGTAATGTGAGGAAAATACTGAGCTAGGTCTCTCAACATTAAATTATCAACTTCACAGACATTTTTTGTCCAACTCTTTAGACAAGTTAAGAGGGATTCAGATTTTAGATTTGTTTTGCTGTTTTCCAAATGCTTTTTTTTCACAATGGCTTTGAATTGTTGCTGCACCCTTGGAGAATCTCACCATGAGTTATACATTTGCACAGTAAGTCAGACAGCACCAAATCCATCTCTAACATTGAAAAGCTGTTGCGATCTATTCAAGGGAAGAACTGTGCAAGTTGCTTGAAGTGGGGTTTTTTCAACATTTTTTGTTGTTAAAAGTGCTCAAAAAAAAACCCATACATGCAAAAAATGTACACCTGCATAACATGATTCATGAAAGCATGATTGTTGCTTTGCTTAGGCTTTTAAATATGTTTAAAAATCTCTTGTAAATAGAGTGCTTTGTTTAGAAATCAAGTTCTGTTGCTAACAGTGAAATGAGAAAAATAAAAACATTATAAAATACTAATAACGCCCTGCTTTAAGTTATGTTTTAAGCAAATATTTGTTTTGAAGTAGAAGACAATGTTGTGTGTATCAGATGTTAACCTTTTGGCATTTTTAATAATGGTGGAACTCAGGAAGAAATGCATAACTCTTACTGGGACTTAACTGTATCTTCGTTAAGTTGTAATTAAACAAGTAGACAAGCATCCATGCTGTGTTCAGTACTGCAGGAAAATAAGGGCTTATGCCTTTGAGGTTCCCTTGTGATTAGCACCCATCTGTGTTGTACTGATTGTCTAGTTTTGGAACATTCAACTGTGTGCTTATTTTGGGACAATACACATTGTTCAGTTCTTTCCTTTCAACAAGATTCCCTGGTGGCCACTGAAGACTGAAGAGGTGTGGATGGATCTAGAGATGGGCTCATGCCACAGGCAGTATCTGTTGTTTCAGTTGATGAGTGGTGGTGGCATATTTTGAACTTGGATGTTTCTTCATTGTGACAAAGATCTCCTTATTGCTATACAGACATTTCAAAGTGGAGGGCTTGTTTGAAATAATGCTGCCTACCTGGGTGGTTTGTTTCATTGCTTTATGTACAATTACTGTCCTCTAGTTGCATTAGTAAGAACACTTGCATTTTTTTTTTCATGCCTTAAATTTTCATTTTTAAAAAAAGCCAACCTAGTGATTCAGGGAACAGATATTATGTATTTCTTCTTTCATGCATCCCACAGCCGTCTCATGCTACTCCCCCCACCTTTTAAATAGTGCTCAACCTCTAGCCTCTAAAATCAGCGATTTGTCTTGTGTTTCACATTGTTACGACATTTGATGGGAGAGCCAAACCTACTAGAACTGGACAACTGGATAAGCAAAACCAGCCTTTATCCTAATGAGTGAAGCTGTGTTCTTGGTTACTTTCGGCTGCTGGAAAAATTATAAGCACCTGAGCCACTCGGTCAGACCAGCATTGGTAGTGTCTTGTGCTGGCTACACTGAGAACCTGGGGTTTCAGGAAGCTGAGGCATGTGTGTTTTCACATGGTTTCATTAAAATAAATATTCCAAATTATTTTATAATTTGTCATTTAGTCTGTTAGTGCTGTGAAAAATAGACTTTGCAGTGGCACTCCTCTTCAGAAAGACAGGGAGAAGTTAAGTGACACAGGTCCCCCAAGGTAGCTCTGCTGCAGAACCAGGAACTGGAGTCCTGTTCTCCAGCCTCATCAGGTGTGATTCAGCCCTGGGTTAGGATATCGGAATCACAGAAAAGCCTAAGCTGGAAGGCTCCTCTTGATTTCATCTGGTTCAACCTCTTGCTGAAAGCAGGGCCTTGGATTAGGTTATTCAGTGCCCTGGTAAGATGAGTCTTAACTATTTCCAGCAAAGGGAACTGTTACTTTGGGCTTCTCTGTTTCTTTTTATAGTGAGCAATTTCTCCTTGTGTCTGAAACTAGTTTGCTCTGTACAGCTCAGGGGGAACTGCTCTTGCTTTTGGTCCTGTTCTCTGTGCATCCTCGTGAAGAGACCAGCTGCCCCGTTGTGTGCTAACTATGAACTGGGTAGGTGGCAGTCCTTGTGCTCTGCTAAAACAGTGTCTTGGTGCTGCCGACCTCCCGTAAATGGTTACAGGGAGCCCGTGTCAGGGATTGCCATCTGATTTGTACATGTTCCTGGTTGCACTTGTCGGGTAACAGATGCAATCTAGAGTCGTGTGTCACTTGGCTTTTTTTGACATGTGACTGATTTGGGATGGCACCTGCAGTGAAGACTTCCTTCTTGACGTGGTTCAGCCAAGTGAATGCTAGAGAATGGATTAAGAATCAGTCAGGATACATTTTTTTCTCTTTCCTCTGAAGAACTCATGAGCAAAGGAAGAAAATATGTGTTATAACTCTCCTGAAAACACTCTTAACTGTGTGTAAATTGAGGAATTTTGTAATATTCTCTGTGAGTCCATCGGATCTCATTTATGTACTGTGTAACTTCTAAAATAAAAGTGTACTGCAACCACTTTACCGCCCCAAAAACCTCCCTATGACTTAACTCGATGATCGTTTTATTTAAGAGTTTGATTAATCAGATTTTTCCTGGAATGCAGACTTACTACTGTACATAATTTGTTTGGAATCATGATGAAAATTTTCCTTGTATCAGAATTAGTGGTAAGCTTCTGTTGACTTCAGCTTGTCCAAGATTTTGCTACTGCAGTGTAATGTTAAAATATTTATCTGTATTTATTTTGCTTGCCCTGAGGATAAAAATTTCCTTTTCTGTGAATGAAAATAGAAACCCATACATGAATCATGCTTGGTAGATAAGATTTTTGGTGAACAGAAATTCAGCAGCTCACTAGGGATATTTGAATTGCCCATGTCAGTGGACTTCATTCAGAGTGCCTTCCTCATGCCTCTCATGCTTGCTGTATCTTTGATTCATTTTCAGAGCAGCAGACCCATATCTCAGATATAAAGAATGCAAATCATTAAAACTTTGATCATAAATTAATTTGCTCTGAAGTGAACATTTGCTCTCTTTCCAGACCTTTTCACTTCCTGAGACCTGTTAAGAATTCTTAAGGGTTTTAAGAACGCAGCATTTCTTCTGCTTCATCTATAGCGTTCATCACGGAAAAGGAAAACGTTATTTCAGTTTTGTTGATACCGAAAACAGGTTCTTGTTACTCGTTTAGTGTTGAATTGGGTTTTCAGTGTTTCCAGGACTATAATGTGTAGTATCATCTGCTACAGCTCCTGCAGAGGAAACTGTTACTCAACTTGTATGTGTTATAGGGTGGTAGACGGGGTAATTTGTCCTGTTGATTATAAATGTAAATACTGTTTTTAAGGTGACGGTAACCAAGAGTATTTTTCCTATTTACAGAGCAAGCTTTACATGGAAGGATTTAGAAGCCTAAAAGAAGGAGAACCTGTGGAATTTACTTTTAAGAAATCTTCCAAAGGCCTTGAATCAATACGGGTAACAGGCCCTGGTGGGAGCCCCTGTTTAGGAAGTGAAAGACGACCCAAAGGGAAGACAGTACAAAAAAGAAAACCAAAGGGAGATAGGTAATTACCTTACTTTTGCTGTTCCCCCTTCTTTTTCTTTGCAAGTTTTTCTTGAAATTATGTTTTCAGCATTTATTTGTTTGTGACAGGAAACCCTTCTATGTAAATTCGGCTTTTACATGTAGCTTAGTAATTTAATTAAAGCTGTATCTATGCAAGTACATCAATCACCCACTGATGAGTTTTACTAGAGAAGGTTTTATTAAATTAGAGGGAGCCTGCAAAGGAATCTAATATTATTTTGAAGATATTGCTATTAGACTGGAGGGAGAGGTCAGTCTGAATACAGGTGAAATAATGTCATGTTTAGGTGAGAACTGTGCATGCTAAAGAGACTATCATGTGCAATGGGGTTTTAAACTGTGTATCAGTAGTTTTATATAGAAAAAAATGTAGGTGCTGCAGTAAGGGTTGAGATGTATATAATTTGATTAATAATATTTTTACTTAGTGAACAGAGTATAAGGTGTTTCCAAAGGTTTTAATTCCTGGTGCTCTGAGGGACTGTTGTTATAATACTTTACAAATTTCAGGTTAATTTTGATTGCTGCACTTCTCTCTGCACATGTGCAGCAGTCGGACTTGCACTGTGCTGTTACACTTTACTTTCTACTTCTGGTGGCTTAAAGAAATTCTGAATCCTCTTCACTACAAAGCCACCTGCACCTAGTTCACCAAGGACAGCCTTCCTGCCCGAAAACTCATCTATTTATTTAGGTGAATTCACCCTTTTTTCCTCATGCTACTGCCCAGCCCAGTAGCTATAATGACTGAGGCCAAGTGGAATACATACTTTGTGAGAATCCTAGTAAGAGCATCTAAACAGCCAGGTTTTGCCTGCAGTATTTAATGTATGGCATGACTGAGAGGTGATGGCTCTCTTCCATTGCACGTTCTGAAGCAAAGAGTAGCTTAGGAAAGATAGGGTCACCTGGAAAGGTGATGTAGCCCAGGTTTGAGAAATTTGGGATCAGAAACCTTTACTAGCGACAGATGAACGCCACTTGTCCTCTGCTCTGTTAAAAGGCCCTTTTTTTGTCCCCATTCTTTTAAAAATTTTTTTTTAGTTAAGGACTGGAGACAACATGATATTTGTCCCTCTTTCACCTTCTTTGTAAAAGCTAAAGGCCATAAACAAAATTTATTGCTGCTGTAACAGATCAGAGTCCATTACCACAAGGAGAGACTTTGTAAGCCGGACAAAGCTTTCTTTTTGATTGCTCTCCATATCTGGCCTTTTAGAGTCATGTTTCATGCAATGGCTGGTTTTTTGTTGGGGTTTTTTTTTATTATTATTATTTTTTAATTTTGTGATAGGCTTTCAGTATTATTCTTATTTAAATAATTGTTTTTTCCATGAATTGTAATAGCTAATGTGTTTAGGGTATTAGCATTACCACTGTTCTTGATGTTTCATACTTTGGCAGCAAATAAAGGCCACAGTCATGCTGGCGTGATCCTGTTGACTAATTTGTTGCACATGTATATGAAGGAAGACGGTCCTTGCTTCAAAAACCTTGAAACCTAAATGGGCAGGTTGTAAGTAGTCGGGGAAGACAATATAATGAAAGAGGCAGGGATTTGAACAATCTATAGTGCACAGTGCAGTCGATGCAGGGGGAAGCAGGACTTCCCAAGTGCAATTCATCTCATCCTAGGGAAGCATCTGGAATGCTGGGGTTGAATCTTGCCTTACTGCTGTTCCTCTTCAGGGACTACACAGGGCTCCTAGCTCCAATCCTGTAGATGCTTCCCTTACAAGTCTCTAAATGAAGTGAGATGAATTCTGCTTTCAATCGTGTTTTTTCATAGCTGAAATATAGAAAAATTTGAAAAACAGTGCGGGGGGGTGGTCTATGAGACAGTGTACTCTCTAATGTTCACTTGCATTTAAAAAAAGGGAAAATTCAAAATTAATTTGAATTAATTTGAATGTGAAAATGTGGGCAAAAACATCTACCCACTTCTGTCTCAGAATTCTTCCACTTAAGTCATAAGACACCAAAAAAGGCTGAAAATTGAAATGTTTGAAGTAGCATTGACATAATCACTCAGTGAAAAGCAGTGTCTTTGCTTGAAGGAAAATTAGTTTTGAATGCCTAGACAATAAAAAAGGTGCACCTCCAACATGTGTAGTGAAAAGTTTCTTGAAGATTGCTGTTGTACTGTGAGAACTGCCTCCCTTTATGAAAGCTAAGTCCAGCTTCTTGTGTTCATCTCTTTTTATGTTACCAATGTTAGAGTGTAAGAGCCCAGCTTCAGTGCATCTTTTTGTCTGGATCCCATTTGAATGGATTCTGTTACTCTAATTACTGAGAGGAGTTAGAGATAGCAAGGATGGGGGAGAAAAAAGGGGAAAAGCAGCAATATGTGCAGAGAGGGAGGGGAAAAAAAGTCATGACACTGAGATTGTGAATGTTGGTACATTCTGTGAGGCTTCCATGATAGACTCAGGGTCCCTGTAGTTTGTAGTATTGTTGCTGTGGGGACCTTGCTGTGCTAATATTTCCCATTCAGCATTACTGTGGGCCACGTTATTTTTATAATATAAGTGGGAATTCTTCGTAATTGTCACCAGTGGTATCGGCCACTTGGTCAGTCTTTCTCAGTCAGCGTGTTGGCGCACACGCGCGTGGGGAAGGGAAATTTTGTGCTCCGTGTGAAATGAAGCTGTGGCTCTGAGCAGCCTGCAGGCTTCAGGTTCTCAGACCTTACTTTAATCTACTGTAGTACATGTATGTACTTTTTCACAGTATTTAGAGAAATCTGGGCTAGAGGGGAGGTTTCTAAATGAAGCTCAGCTGGGATTTTCATCTGACAGGTTCTGAGTTCAGAAGTGGTGTTTTATGGCAGAGACGCACAGTGGAGAGGCTGATCTCTTCCTACCTGAGTAAACCAGGGGATGAATTGCAAGGATTTGCATTGTGACCAGCTGCAGCTCGCTTTGTAGGAGCTCTTAACACATGCCAAACACCGTGTGTTTGCTCAGTTTTGGCAGTGAACTGCCACAAAAGCATGCTATGCTGCTCTCTAGGAATGACCATGGGGATCTGATGCAGAAGAGATGAAGTATTCTGAAATCACACTTAATCAAGTATTTGGTAGCTTGTAGACAAGTCTGTGATTTAGAGTAGAATAAATGAAATCAGAACCTAACCTACCATCTCAGAGTAAAGTTGAGAGGAAAAAGTGACACTACTTTCTTTTTACTTTTTTTTGAACAAGCACTCCCAGTGTTTCTATGTCGCCTAAAATGAAACCAGGTAAAGGACCAGTTTATGAGTTGTAATTCTTTATATAGATGGGAGAATATTCTTTAGTGCAGTGTACATTTAAATAATTTGACCCAGAGATGCTTGGCACAATATTAATAAAGGTGTATGATGCTCACAGGACTAGAAGCTAGAGTTATCTTTGGGACCTAGAGGCATTACCCAGTATCTGTAAATATTCCTAATAGGAGCTCAAAATTGGATAATTTTTCAGCAGAATGTCTGTTATGCTGTATCTGCTTAGCTTGGCACTTGCTTCATGTGGAATGTTTTGGGGGAGATGGGGAGGCTGACAGCTTTTTTTTTTTTTTCCTTTTTTGGTTTTGAAATCTTTGCACCAAAATGGAAGCGATAAAATAAAGCAAGAAGAAAGGAACAAGGAAGAAATAATTAAGAGTATAACTCCATCTCCCAGTTCTAATTTATGTCATTTCAGTCCTCTGATACCCTCTGCTAACATCACAGGTGTGGCAGGGAAACTTTCTAGCACAGGTGACCTGTGTCAGTAAGTGGTTTAGATTTAAACATGTAATGAATAAGTGCTACATTGTGAGATTGGGGGTTGACATGAAACATTTCACTGGCTTGGTTTATAGTGCAGCCCTGCAAGTAAACGGTGAGGGAGGGATTTGGGAGCTGCTTAAAATGATGGACCTCAATGAACCATTGCCACTGGATAAGTAGTGATGCTGAATTACACCCTGGGATGCAGCTGGTGAAACAGCTGTATAAATCTATCTCAGTTGGCTAAACAGTAAGGAGTACCGCAGCATGGATGTAACACTTTGAAAACTTTCTTCCAATGTAGATATCTATGAAGGAGGAACAATTAGGAAAGAAGTGTTTCTGTGTTAAGGTGTTATAAATGGTGTTCACCAGTAACTCTTGAAAGTGACCAAAGCAATGATTTTCAAATGAAGAAAAATGTAGTTCTAAACCAATGACAGGGTGGAAATACAGCCACTTAGGGAAGGGGGGGTTGTAATTAGATGATATAATTCTCCCCTGATGAACTGTCACTTAAAACTAGTGTCTGAGTCAGACAGAAAATGGTTTTAATATCTGAAGGCATTCTGTGGATGATCTGAAGTCAGACTATATTAAGAAAACCTTAAAGGTCTTCTTTGAAAGCTCATGATCTGCACAAACAGCCACTAGGCTGGTATGATGCAGGAAGAGATGACACATGGTGGCATGCCATGGAGGACATTTGAATTAAAGTTAACAGGACCAGGACAGCTAGTTTAGGACAGCAAAGTTACACGATACTAAATTACTTCAAACTTGATATTATATCAATTCCATCTCTACTGACTGAATCACACTCAAGTGTATAATCTAACTTTCATAGAAAAGCCTCCTGCAGCTTGAACCGAGCAGGTTTTTGTGAAGGAGATATGAATAATGGGAGTGGTATGGACTGGGGAGGAGAGCCCTGAGCTAGCACCAACGTGGGAAAAGCACTTAAAACCCATGCTTAGCAGCTGGGTGGGCAAAGCCTGTCAGTCCCTTCTCCTGACAGGAAGCAAGGCCAGGCTGGTGGTCACCACACACAGCTACAAAGGGGATATGTCCACTTGGCCAGCCCCAGGGACCCGCTTTGGGTACCTCCTGAACAAGGGGTGAAATGGGGAGCAGGCAAACTGAGTCATCCAACCAGGGAAATGGATGACAAGTTCAGGGAATTGTAGCCTTTGGCACAAAATGGTGTCAGCATGTTACTGTCTAAGAGTGAAATTTTCCTACTCCTCTTCAATGTAGATCACATTCACAGTTCTGCCATTTTCTGAAGAGGAAACTGACACACAAGTAATGCAAAAATTGCATGGCTCTTACACCAGTTTCTTGGAAATACTGCCTTGCAAAAGGACCTTACTCAAAGGCTGTGTTTCAGCAATTAGAATATGAACACCTCCTCCCTGACTCCCTTTCACCTGGTATTAGATGGCAAGAATTTCTTCATTCCAATTTTCATTCTTGCTTTTCCCATTTTTCAAGCATAGGACATTTTCTTACCTGTTTGCTCTTTCCCTGCATCATAATGATTTTGTTGGGTGTTTAGTTGCTCTTTCCGCTGATGTCTGAGACAACCTTTTAAACTTAGAATGGAAAGACAGCCATCATTTTGTTCTCTTATGTGAAAATTGCCATGTGAAATGAGGTCCCTCTGGCCTACTGTCATCTTTCCAACAAGGGCATGTATTTAAGGAGAGCCCATAAAAAATTGGGAGGTACAGTATAGCTTTCCATTTCTGGCAGTAGTGGTTTAAGCATTCCTTTAGTATCGACAACTAATCTGTAAAATACAATTAGATGAAGTGTTAAGTACTTGAATTTTCTGGATGCAACTTCCTTTTGGATCCTCAAGCAAAGCTTGGTATTATTTGTGCAGAGTTCTGTAGAGTTAACAGTTTGCACGTTTAGACAATAGGCTATAATGGGGATAAACACCACTCTGAGATATGCTTCCTTACATAATTTTAGGATTGATATTTGCTGACTGTGCCATAATGAGCCATTAAACTGGTATGAACTGCTGGTAACAGGAACAGCAGAATGCTGGATTAAAAAAAACCAAACCAAAACAAAAAACCCCTGAGAGCTTTGCAATACTCCAGTACTTCAGAAAGGTACTTTCTTTGTGGGACTACACACATTAGGGACAAAGTTTTTCATTCTTGCTTTTTTCCTCAGGCTGACAACTCTTTGGAAGTTCTAGGAACATTTTGGGTTTTTCCAGAAGTGAGATAAAACCAGAAAACCAGAGGGCCTTGTTGGTAGGGTTAAAAAGTAGGTAACTTAAAAATAGATGCCACTTGGTGCTGTGGATTGGAGGCTTGAAAGCTGGCTTGGAGATGGATCTCTAGGGCAGGAGGTTAATCTTTGCTCGTCTTTGTGCAGACCCATCCAAGTCTTAAGTCAGAAGCCTCTGAAAAGTGTTACTGCATATATTCATTAGACTGCCCTTGTTAAAATCTACATCATCCATCTGTGTTTAAAGGGAGCTCAGCAGCCACAGCCCTCCTGCATAACAAATACACAGTGTGCTTCCAGGACGTGGTCAGTCCAGTCTGATAAGAACAGAACCAGATCTCCAAGAACAAGCAATTTTGGCATGAAAAAATGAAAAGGAAGTGGCTTAAGGGAGAACAGAGAAAACAAGTGCCACTGCCTGGTGTGTATAGCTCCCAATATCTATGGACCACACACTATGTGTCATGATTTCTTCTCTGGCACAGGGTGTAGCTAAACCAGTCTTCCTGAAATGCCTGGTGTAGAACCATGGGAAGGTGTTCCAAAGTGAGAGCAGAAGCAGGAAAACCTCACCTCTTGGAAGACAGCAAGCCATGGCTAGGCTAGCTTCTACCCCCCAGATCCAGCATACAGCACTGGGAGCTGCCTTTCTCAAAAGATACTGGATTTCTCTTTCATAATTATGTAGCTCAGTCAGGAGCCAGGATGCTGAGCTGAAAGATCAGTGCTTGCATGTTGGAGCAAAATGTAGAAATGGTTACAGTCATGCCTAGCAGCATGTATAACATTTGAATAAAAGGTTTTGTCTTTCAGAAGACATGGAAGAAATCCCATTCAAAATTTTAAGTGGAGAGAACACGGGCTGCAAAGCTTGATTTGATCCAAGGTCAGTTAGGTATTTTGGGGTACACTGGCACACTGTAATGTGCTGGGTGGATATACAAGCAATTCCTCATTCAGTTGAAAGGCCATTTTCTGGTTTCAGACAATTTAACTACCAAATTCATCACAAGGACACTTAAAGTAAGGTCTCTTCTCAGATACTCCATTGCTGGTGAACTTGCATGACCACGCAGTGTTTCAGCCTGCTCACTCGGGTGCAGGCAGGAATTGGGCTTTGCACTTAGGCCTACAAAGCATCAAAACATGCAAAAATATGTGCTGCCTTTCCATCATGTGTCTTCTGGTGGGGCTTTTCATGTGCTTCAAGTAAATGCAAATATGTGCCAAGGGAAGAGCTTGGGACCTGGTAGCGGTGATACCACTGAGTAGTATCCAAGCATGATTTGCATCTTTGCAAGCTTGTATTTAGAAAAGAGTAGAGCCTAGAAAAAGTTTTTTGGTATTTGTTTGTATGCATGTACAATTAAGAGGAGAGAGGCCCCAAATTTTTCATAGTGTTTATAATAAGAAATCCAAATTTGATGCTAAAGTAAGGAGATTCAATTCTGAAAATGTACCAGGAACAGATGAAGTGAGTAGGAAGGTGTCGTTTTTATGCAGCCTCATGTAGAGTAAAGCTGTCCCTGCACAGCAGATGGGTTTCTTAAGCACATACACTGTTTTTGGAATGCAGAATATTTTTCTTTAATCGGATGTCTTCTCTAGGCCTCATGCTTTCTGACTCTTCCACTCTCTTTCATCAAGGGGTGAGCTCTCTCTCACTTACAGTAAACTCTCAGCATATATTCAGGCCTCTGCCTGCACTGATGTACCTAATGATCCCGCTGCATTCTTACCTGAACTAATGATTACATGTACCAGAAGGAATTTAGAAGCACAAACAAATTGAGAACTTTGCTCAATTTAACAGACATTATGCATAAATCCAATAGAGTATATGTTAAAAGTATTTCAGTAAATAATTTTCAAAAAACCATTCTGTTGCTAAAAAGTCTTCCTAATATAACTGGCATCTTCTTCTTTGATTCAAATTTGTTTCTCCGTGCTTAATTTCTTACTGCTATACTATTTTCAAGTAGACAAAAATAAACAAAAAAGTGCACACATTTTCAGGAGCCAACTCAGTAAATACTTAATCTTGTGCTTTGAAAATAGCAGGGAACAGAGTATTATGTGAAAATATTTTCCCAATTGTGAAAATTTCTGTTTTAAGTTGATACTGATCCTGACTACAGACTCTGCTGCTTTCTGCTCATGTGACATGCTATAGCTCTCAATGAACTGGGAACAGACCTGCTCACAGGATAAACTACCTTTTTAAAAGGTGCACACTGTCTGTGCTGTATTTTATGACAAAAATATTCAGTGTAATTAAATAATTAAACCCCAATCTTTTATTTGAGGAAAACAATTGCATTTCCTTGCCTTTTTTTTATTTTGATATGTTGCATTCCAGCATCACCTAGCAAACATACTCAAAACATGTAATAAATATACAGAACTGAGGACAGATTATAACGGTGATTCCAGATTCCAGGTGGAAAAAACTGTCATATAGTTTGGTCTGTTGAAAAAGATACCAAAAACTTGAAAGCTGGAGAAAAATGAATTCTAGCATATCTACTAAATCAGATATCCCCGAAACATTGCCTTTGATTTACCACTGTAAATGTACCACTGATGAATCTGAAGCTCTTTAGAGGGAATAAAAGTTCTAGAGCCCTTTAACTTCAAATTAATAAAGTCTGTGCAGTAATGTAATTCCAAATCGCTACAGCTGTTTCTTTTATTAGCTGTGGCTTCATGTTTCTGTCCTTGACACTTAAAGATCAAACCTACTTAAATATGAATAATTTAAAATGTGAATTTACTTCAATATCTTATTTTGCCAAGAAGCTCAGCAGCTCATTATATAAGAGGAATGTGTCACAGAGGTAGTCATCTCCGTAGTGGTGGTGCAGGCACGATGCTGCTCTTCCCACTGCGCATCCCCCACCCCCAAAAGTGCACCCTTGCAGTGTGCTATAGCATTTACCCAGCAGGTAATGAGACACAGGCTATGTCCTGAAAGAAGGCATTTGTCTATAAGGGCATATTTACACAAGGAAAGGGAGGCTTATTTCAGGAAAAACATACCAGTTGAAGCCACCCCTGCACGGCAATCCAGAAGTAGCAGGACTGAGTGGGACTTTGCACTTGCTTCTTCTGGTTATGACAAGCTGTTCGGTGAAGAGACAGTGGAGCTCAAATAGAAATGCTCCTGTGGTGTCCACGATCCGTCAGGCAGGGTCACAGGAAGATATTTCAAGGATAAAAGGTAGGGTGAAGATCAGGAAGAAGCAGGAATAGGAAAACAAACATAGGGGAGATGAGGAAGGAGGGGGATGAGAAAGAAGTTAGGGAAGGGAGGACAAACCATTGAAAATAGTGGCAATATGAGAAGTCCAGATCTTTTCCAGGCTCCAAATGGATACGTCAATGCTGGTAGTTCTGTCACTCTTCAGGGAGTGCAGAAAAACCTGAATCCCCCCACAGGCACAATCAGGGATTCAACTGAATTTTCACAGAATCAACAGGTTGGAAGAGACCTTCAAGATCATCGAGTCCAACCCATGTCCCAACACCTCAACTAAACTAAACCATGGCACCGAGTGCCACATCCAATCTCTTTTTAAACATGTCCAGGGATGATGATTCTACCACCTCCCCGGGTACACCATTCCAATATTTTATCACTCTTTCTGTAAAAAACTTTTTCCTAATATCCAACTTATATTTTCCTCCATTTTGAAAGACTGCTGCAAGTCAAGAGCTAAAGCACAGGGTGCTGAAGCACAGGTGGCATGTGAGCTCCTGCTCTGCAACCTTGCAACAACTGTGGTGATTCCAGTGGATCTGGAACGTTTTGCAGTATTCTTCTTACTGTGTATTCCTCATTTACCAGGTGACAAACATAACACATCTGGAGTTTGTTTTGCAGAACCACCAAATGCAGCCCTCACAGTTGCTCAGTTTGAGCTTTGCCTTAAATGCATCAGGTGCTATAAAATAGTAAGTGCTCCATGGGCACTGGTATTTCAAATTGGGCACTTAGGATAATGCTCCTCTGGAAAATTACTTTGGCTTTTTTCTTGTGCTCTAGAATCCTGCGCATTTCTCTGAGACCAAATAAACCACACAATTTCATAGAGACGTTGCAAAGTTATTAATATTTGTAATGCATGAAAAGGTCTTAGTGAGAGCTCCAAAATCAGTATTTTTTGCATTCGAGATTTAGCTGGATTTAGTGGTGAGTTCAAGAGTTGAATTGAGTAGGCTAAGGAAGAATACAATGACTTGTATTTCATGCAGCAAATGAGGAAAGGCCGTATAGGAGAACTCACGTGTGGGTTCACAGGCTGTTACTGCAGCATAAATTGTTTCCTTCTCCTTTGAATACTGAATTGGGAGATAATGGGATTTGTAGAAATTAGCCTACACACTCCTCTCACTAGCTTGGGGATTTGGACTAGTTTCTGTTTGCACTGTAGGACAAGGATGAAGAGACTTTCAGGGAAGAAATGGAACACTGCTCAAGAGAGAGCAGAGATGGCTCTGGCCAAGCTGGAGGAATAGCGAGCTGAGCTTGGCATAATTGGTTGGGAAGAGGGAGCTGGGTTTGCTCAGTTACAGTGGAATGGTTAAGGAGGGAAGAGTTGTGAAAGTTCACTGTGAAATATAGGAGTGAGCTAAACAATTTCTTTTCTTTGATCTCCATTCATTTATAATGTTATTGGTGTTGAGTGTCCTGGCACTAGAGCTTTTACAATGAATAGCCAAAAGTACAAAAATTGGTTTAAATTGCACTGGTCTTGTGTTAAATGGTTGTCTCTACTCTAGAAGTCACTTGGAGTTTTACCCTTTTAGCTCTTGGACAATTTAAATGCTAAATATTTAATTTACTTTAGACAGCTCTGCAAACAACAGCAAACTACAGACTGCTCAATTAATGTTGCAACAGCCTTTGCATCAAACTTTAACCAGAATGCTTTGATTTTTTTTAATGTTAAATGAATATATTCTCACCAATATAAAAAGCTGAACTAGTTCAGTGTTTCAAATTCAATTTCTGATTTGCTGGTGTTTAAAATTAGTATCTCTGCCTTTTTGCTATGCTAAACTAATACTGTAAAACAAAACAATAGCATGTGTGTCAGTGTGTGTCTGCATGAGATGAGCTGCACTACAGAATTGTGCAGTGTTACCTCTTCCATCAATGAGAAGGCACCATCAGTAGTTGCAATAGGATTAGAAATTGTATGTAGCTCAGATGTAAGCCTATTAGTTTGCCTTTTTAAGGGTTTCATTTTATTTGCATTCTTTTTCCCTAGTTTTATAAATCACTTCTTTCTAGTAAGTAAATGAAAAATCTTTACTTTCCTGTTTAGCAGACTAATGTTTTCAAGTCCTTGTGTTTTGATACATTTTTTTGAAGAATCATGGTTAGCTGGTCAATTAATAATTGTTAGAAATATGTGCCTACACCTCCTTTTAATAATTACTTAAAATGTGTTAAGCACTTTAGTTTTCTGAGTCAAAAAATAATCCTCAGAGTGGATTTAATTTACTTGGTAAATAATTCAATGTGATTTTATGTTATTAAATGTGCGAATATCATTACTCACTTCACTAGTGGGAAATTCTAGAATTTTTGTCCTTGTGTACATTGTGTAAAATACAAATTTTACTTGGATCCCAGAAATAATTTTATCAAATGGTTCTTTCCCGTTATCTCTGTATTTCTAACTCCCTGGACCCTACTGAAGTTATCTTTCTCCTTTACAATTTTATACATTTCACTTATACATGGAAAAGAAACATCTGGCATTTTTTTTTTTAATGAGATCTGTACGCTCATTGACCAAACAAGCAGCAAGGAATCTGTTGTATGGTTGATTATTGCAGGAAAATGAGGTAGTAGTCTCACTAATAATCAGTAAAATTTGTATAAACTGGTGCTGTTTCATTTTCTGAGTCAGCTAATCTCATACTTCCACCCTTACAAGAAAACAAACCGTGTTTAAAAATGCCTGGTGTGGAAAAATGGTACTTTCAAATGTAGAGATTAGAAACATTTAAGACATACATATCTGTGGTTAAGGATGCCGGCTCTTAATTCTCCCCTGTCTAGAGCCTTCCTTTTTTATCTTTGAAGTTTAGTCATTATTCCATGTCTATGCCGTTGGTTTATTTTTGTATCCTACAGAAATTAATTCAGACTGTTTAGATCCAATCTTTTTAGAATATTTATGAATGCAACTTACCAACAAGTTTACATTTTATGCAGCCTGTGGAGTTGGATTTTGGAATTTGCTTTTTTAGTGGTTCTTTTGTGGAAGAGAAATCTTTCAGGCATGAATTGATAGTCCAGATCTTTTGAGGTCTGTCTCTGCTAACCTATGACCTCTGTTCTTAGGAGGTCAACATCTGAGGGCAGGAGATTAAGGCAGTTAAAAGATTGGAATGGGAACTGGAATGGAAAAATTAGCCAGCACATTTTGGGTGGAAAACATCAAAGTCATCAAACAATTTGCTTATTTTAAACTCAGTTTAAGGGTAACAAGCTAATTGTACTGTGTTTGTTGACGCAAGCAATTTATATTATTTGAGAACATTAACACTGAAGCATTTTTTTTAATTGGAGAAACATAATGCCTCTTCACTATAAATGCACTATGTATTTTGTATACTAAATGCTTTTGTGCAACATTTTTAGATAATAATTCACGATCTGCTCATACAGTCTGTGTGCCTTTAATTAGCTCTGTTGCTTACAAACAGCAATAGTAAGTGTTGTGGAACCTGAAACTTGCTTGTAGTGTGATGAAGACCCCTTGCTGTCGTTGAAGAATACAGGTGCTCTCAGTACAAGGGAAAAATTATTCCCATATTAAAATTTCCTAACTCTGATGCTTAAAATCATTTGTAAGCATCTCTCCTTGTTTCAGTTTTTGAAATGCGAATTCCTTTCCAATACAAATTTGTGACCAAAAAATGTTCTTTTATAGATTATAAATTGACTTACAAGAAAAGACACCATTGTCTCTTTGTTCTTGTCTGACACAGTTCAAAATTCATTAGTGTGTGTTTTTCGAAGAGTGACAACTTCATCTTTCATCTGTGCATTGATTTCAAAAATGTTATTATCTAGAAGACACCTTCCCACATCTGAACAATTATGCAAGTTCAAGGATTTGTGTAAGCAATCACATTTTTGTCTTGCTTGTTTAAAGTGCAAATGAAAGTGGTGTCAGTATCATAGGCAAAAGCCAGCCTAGTGTTTCAGCATGCAAACCCACCTAGCAGGAGAGAAAACAAAAGTTACAGGTGCCTCTCAGCTCAGGCTCTGACTTACAGATTATGGTACTTCTCCTACAGGTATGGCTGCTAATTAAATTAAAGCACTATAATACAGCTAAACTCAAGCAGACAGCCATGTATAAACCTCAGTGTAACCTCCACATGTTTTCGTTGTTCTTTGGATAGTGAAGGATATGAGATTTAAACCCCTTTGCAAGCTTGTAACTTTACAAACTATTCCTCTAAACGTTAAAACCTTCTTTTTGCAACTTTCAGCCCTGATTGGCATCTGCGGGGAAATTGAACAAAGTTTTTACCATAATTTCATGTTCTTCATGGAAGGAAAAGAAGGGAAAGCAGGAGGAGCTGTTGTGGACTGCCGCAGCCCATGGACTGTTCCCAGGGACGCGGGCAGTGCTTTGCTTCCTTCCTGCCGTGTCACTGGGCTGGCTGGAGAAGCTCTGCCAGCTGCAGGGGTGGCCAGATCTGGCTGTGCTCCTCCATCCCGGGGGCACTGCCATCACTGGATGTGTCCTGCATCCTCACTGCTGCTGGCACAACTGGCTGTGGCCTGCATCCCTAGGAGTGCCACCGGCACTGGGAAACAGCATTTGAAGGGCAGAACCAACCCTGAAGGTTATTGTATCTTGGAGCTCTGTTCCCTGTTTGAATTCTTGGGATAAAATGGGGTAGCTTCTGATCAGCCATTTTGGGATTCTTGCTTGTCAGCAGTCTCTGTGGTTAAATAATCGGTGGTTGGAGAGCTCATTCTGTTTAAAGATCAGTTTTGGTTACCCAGTTGTGAGAACTTGTGAATGCTTGTGAAGGAACAGAGGATGTGTTAATTAATAAAGAAAAAATGTTAACTGCAAAGCTGGTGTGCCTGACATGACTTAAGATAACTTTCTTGTTTGCCTGAGCCATTTCTATACCTTCCTTCTGTTGTGTATGTGTAAGAGTAAACTCTTCCATGCAATCCTTCTTAGTCCATATGATACTTAAAATCACAGTAGTTTTTAATTACAGTAGTAATTGTGGTTCTTGGCTATTTGAAGTATAAGAGAGCAGTGATAAACACACATTTTTTAATCTGGAAGACCTGTTCCCCAGGATTTTTGCTGGATGTGTGTATCCTCTTTTTTGATGATTGTTGATTTTTGATTATTCAAGCACCCTGTCCACAAGCACACTTTTCTTAATATATTTTTCCCACCCTTTAAAAGTAGTCTGTAGATACCTGAGATCTGCAGATTGAAAACCACTCTAGTGGACACTCTCAGGGTGCTGGAGGTTTTTCATCCCTTATGTGGCATTAGTTCTAAATGTGCTAAGAACTGCCTCCAAGTTTTATGTGCAATAGCTTGAAGGGCAGAGTAGACTGCTTGCTGAGTTTGTGGAAGGGTAAATCAAAACTCAAAGCAATTTTAATGCAATTTTTTAATTACTTAGAAATTAATTTGAGTTACTTATGATGAAACCCTGCTTTGTTTTTGCTTGGTCTTTGTGAGAAATAGCTAGAGAATATATCCTCAGTTGCCTCACATGTTCTATTCACAACAAAAAAAATGCTGTAGAGGTAGACAAAATTGTTTAGAATTACTGCAAGTAGTATTTTTCAGGCTTATGTGTTTGTGAAGGTTGAAATTTCTGGCAGTGCAGCTGCACCAGATTCCTGTCTGCAGACCCCAGTGCTCTTGGAATCAGTGTCTCCAAATGGACTCCGTAATTTGCCTCAGCTGAGTCACTTCCTTACCGTGAACTGCCATAAAGAGATTATTACTTCTGCTTTGCTTTCTAGGGTTTAGCCTGCACTGCCCCCCTCCTTTTCAAAATAAGAACTCATCAGAAAACACCTTTTGTAGAAATGCAGTCGAGTTCAGAGGATTTTGGAAAACTGGATTATTGGTGGCCTCTTTTTTTTAAGGGACTATTGAGGTTTGTGTTCCTCATCTGTTTCTAGCTGCTAATTTGAATGAGAAGCCAGCAGAAAAAGCATGTTGGTTTTGTTTCTAAGTAGTGGTTGTTTCCAGTTGCCAGGAGAACATGAATGTCTATGAGATACTTCAGGTGATAGCTATCCATAAAATCTTTAGAAGTATATGGTAATAAATCTAAGTTGTTATATGTAAGTTTTCTATGTAAGTTTTCTTCATGACCCACATTTCTTGCTTAATCCTTGCATAAAATATGAATGAGTCAAATTGAATTTGTCAGAATAGTAAGTCTTTACACCAGTGCAATGTTAAGATGCATTTTATAGAAGATTGAGTTTAATTGTCAAGAGGAAAAAAAAATTTAAATCTGTTGTACACACATATATACTATATGCAATAGATTTATGAAAGGTTGCTTCAGTTGTATTGAAGAAAGTGGGTGCCAAGAGAAAGAAGACTTAATAAGTTATAAGATATTAGACAAAATGAAGCTATAATGATGTAGCTATGTTAGCTTGCTCTCATTAGGCCAGGTAACAACAGGAGTAACAATGGCACATGCCCTTTTATCATCTGTGGCCTTGACTATGTAAGAAGGTCAATTGAGAGTTTCCAAAAACCTGCAAAAAATTCTTGAATTACAGATTCTGATTGAGACTGTAAGTGAAAAACTATATGAAGGTGGTATTAGGACGGTAAATTAATTGTGACGCTGTATGCACACTAATCACTGTAGTGAAACATCTGGCTGCAATGATGAGATGCTGTGCTGTGAACAGGATTCCACCATGTTCCCTTTCTATGGGAGCAGGTGGTAAATTTGCTTAAGCTTGCATATTTTCTTACATTGTAGAGTACTACACTTTGTGTGTGGTGTATAAATCCATTTTCGTTTAGCTTGGAAATGTTTTCTTCAAGCAGATTCTCATTTAGTCAAAGAAAAAAAAAGGGATTTCACAAAGACAGGTTTATTAATATTATTAGTAATAATAATTAAATAATTAATTAAAACAAATCTGTTTCTAAAAAAAAAAGCACTGCTTTATTAAATGATAGTTCAAGTTTGTCAGTTTAAAAATCCTTATTTCCTTGAAGTAGCCAGCCGTGACCTCTGACATGGTTCATTCCTATCGGTATGTAAAAGCCGAAGCAGTACGTAAAAGCTAAATGTGCCTATTAGGAGCAGAATCGGGATGGAAGTGAAGGTGGGGGTGTGAAGAACTGGAGATAGGAAGGAGATGTGGTAAAAGGGATCACTGGATATGAACTAGGCAGTTTGTGGGACTGGGGCTGACTGAATAAAGTGAAGTGGTGGGTGGGCAGTGTTCACCCCTTCATGACAGATCAAGGCAGGGCTGCTTCTGATCTGATGCTGTCTGTGGACTGACGACTTCCAGTGCTTGTGGACAGGTCTTCAGCATACTCCTGCCCCAAACCAGGCAGTCTGTAGTGCTCACTTTCCTTTTAGCTCCATTTCCCCCCAGAAAAGGTTAGCAATAGCTAGAGAAGCTTCTTTAAAGTGTGTATTTCACATGATTCAGAGGAAGGGGAGTACCAAAAGTGGCTCAGCTGCAAGCTGATCAAGAGAGAAAACGGCACAGATTGTAGCTGAGTGCTTTGCAGTCATGGTCCAGGGTGCATGGCTGGCCAGGGCTCTGCTTGGCTGGGGTACAGCTCTTTGCTGGGGCAGGCTGGGGGTTCACCCCCTTGTAGCCACCCAGGGGCCCCAGGCACTCTGTGTATGGGATGCGGCAGTATCTCTGAAAGCCAGCACAAATGAAGATGTGTGGCACAGCTGTGGCTGGTGTGAAATCTGGAGGGGCAATGGTTTGATGCCAAGAGCCAGGCTCCCTGGAGCTGTGCTGTGGCTGGAGTCCCAGGGTGCTCCCTCCTGGAAGGGGATGGGCTGCACTGGGCTCTCTGTGACAAGACAGGCACTTGTAAAATTTCCCCTCTTGGTTTCCAGACAGACGGCACTCATGACACTGCCAGACACAGGCTGAGACTGCTGAGATGGTCAAGCAATGTGGCCAGGAGAATTCTCCTGAGGGTGCTGTAACAGACACAGCCCTGGAGACCTGTTTGGCAGAATGTGCCAGTAAGATAATTCTGCATATGCTGCAGTCTCTTTGCACAAGGGAAAAGAGCCTCTCTGAAGGAAAGATGAAAATGCGGAAGGTACACAGGTGGCATTGGCCCAACCCTAGGCCATACCCTTTCTCAGAGGCATTCAAGACAGACTCCCTCAGATTTGGGAGTTAATTTAAAATTTCTTGCATCAACAAGTGTTCTTAAATGTGCAGTGAATTGAGTACATCTAGGTTATAGTCAGCATAGGCACGGAACACCCTGAGATACTTTTTTTTCCTTTATATGTACTTGTAAATCATATATATGGAATATCTAGAGTGTAAAGTTTCATCCACTGGTTTTGTATCTCATGCCTGTGTCCATTAATACATAGCTGGGTTTTGGGACTCATCACATATTGACATTCCCTGGGGACACACAGCTGGTGTTTAATTATGTCTGATCTAAGTTTGCCAAAACTCTCCCCAACAACTGCAGCAAAATTCTTCAGGCAGAACTGTTAGAGAGGCACCATTAAGTGGAAAATAATTTAAATTTCTGAAAGCAGTACTGCATTAATTTAAAGTATAAAACATACGAGTTTTTTTAGCTGTTGTTGATTTTTCTGCAGTGCACTTTACAAGCTGAAGTAATGGGAATCTCCAAGGTTCTGGATTGTGTTAACAGATTGAATCCCTATTTATTATTTTTTCCTGCAGGAGAACTGTGACTTTAAAAGAAAAGGATGCTGCCCCTGATTCTGAAGCCCTGTCTCTGCCAGGGTGCAGTTTCAAATTACCGTGGCCAGCCAGTTGCCGTGGACCCCCTGCACCCACAGCCAGTCTTGAGGTCCTCTCCCCTCAGGGTCGCCAGTACTGATCTACTTCCCCAGAGAGCCATTTCAGGGAGCGTAACTGAGAAAAAACTAATTCTGCAAAAATAAAAGGTACCTAGCAGCAAATGGATCGAGAGGTGGCAGAGTGGGGGACACCTCTCAGTAACAGCTCCGCGTTTGGTGGGTTTATCTGGAGTGAGAAACCCTACGGGCAGCTCGGCATGAAACACGTTGTGCTCTCTGCTCAACGTGGCGGAGACATTCCCTGCTGGCAGCAGCTTTTTGGCCTCTGTAGTAGGAGCGATAGGAAGTCTGCCCTCACTGGTGGCAGGTGGTGATTTAAGAGCCAGCGGGGTTCATGGGAGGAAAAGTGTCAGGAACACAAAACCCAGCAGGGAGTTGGGTTTGGCCTCCAAAAGGCCAGAGGTATAATTAGGCATCAGCAAGACCTCGCAGAGGGTTTGGGGAGTGTCCCAGGCGAGGTCTTTTCTATTTGAGCTTCCTCTGTCAGACTGCCAGTAGATCCCACTGCACACAGTTCCCCACAAGAGCGATGGTCTGTGCTTTTTAGCCGGGCTGCAGCTTGTGGTTTTCCTGGCCAGGGAATGAAAACAGGATGCGAAAAGCAATCCTACCTATTTTAGATGCTTTGGTGCCACCACACCATTAACTTGTCTCTGAGACTGTACAGTACCAGGAAGTTGGCAGCTGACTGGGAAGGTAAGCAGCATTCCTCAGCTCTGTGCCTGACATCCCTGTGGGACTGGAGAGCAGGCTTTAAAAGCTGCAATGCTCAGACTTAATTCACTGTTAACTTCTAGTCTGGCATTTTAGTACGTATGCAGTGGTCATTTCTCAGTGCCCTTCTTGCCTTTCAGCAGCTGCTCCTCAAAACTTGCAAAATGCAAGCAGTAGGCTTGGAGGAGTCAGCGTGTGGTGTCATCACGGCTCTTCCTTCCCTGCCAGCTTCCGCTAAACAATCTGTTTAATCTTTTTTTCTGCTTCTGTTGCGTTATTTGAAGTGCTGTGAACGATGTGAAGACAATTGGAGATATGTACTAAAACTAGCATTTCCTGTTGTAGTGTTCTGCTATTTCACATCAATCATATTATCTGAAGTGTGTTGCAGTTGCACAGTTTCACTTAGGATCTTAAATGTACTAAAATTACAGCCTGCCTTCTTCGTGGCAAGGAAAAAAAATAACATAAATTTCACATACAGTATCAGAAACCATATTCTTTCCATCTGATTTTATCACATGCACCAATTATAGAGTGTTTGTATGTCATACAGAAGAAGTTAATGTTTCAGGTTTCTTAATGACAGTTCTTCAAAGGAAATTTTCTCAGCAAATGGGAAGGATTATGTAGAAATAGCACTTAAAGTTAGTAGTACTGTAATTAAAGTTAGTAGTACTGCTGAAAGGCAGACCTAGGTGTCAGTAAATTTGTGGAACTCAGTCTACAATTCACTCAATGTTGTGTTTTCCAGGCTTCCAAAAAAAAGGGAAATAGATATTCCCTGGTATTTCCAGATACGCATATTTTCCTAGTCTTTGCTAGGAATCAGTGAGTTTTCAAAGCATTCATAAATGCTGCTCAAGTATAAAAGTAAGTTATAAAATGCTATTTTGTGATAATAGCATATATTTGTGATAAACTAGCATTATTGCAAATCTTTCAATCACCCTCAGTTACTAAGAAAGTTAAACAGGTGTCTTAAAAAAAACTCAAACAAACAACCAGTTCATTAAAAAAAAATTAATTTATGGTAAAGCTCTACAGTGATCTTAATGTTATTCAGAGTTCCTTTTGTACAAAGAGTGTGGTACTGGCAACTAAAATCCTGATTTATTGATGACTTCCCTTTCTATAAGACAGCTTATGGTTTTCTTCTTGTCATCATTATCATCAACAGAGGAAAGTTACCAGCTGAACTAATTAATTCTACAAGACTTCATAGGAAAAATAATTTTGCAGCTATTTTTTCTAACTGATACACATGTGATTTAAGCTCTGGTGGCAAGAGGCAGGGTGAGGTATGGAAATGCAGACAGCTGCCTCTGAAAGAAACAAAGCTTCAAGGAAGCTTAACATGCTGAAATGAAGGGGGGCATATAATCTCCATCCTAGGGTGCTAAAGTACTGAGCACATCAGTCCAGGGTTATTAACAGCTTTTGCTTTGAGATATGGACTTAGGACTAAAGAATGTTCATGAAAAAAAGGACATAAGAACTGCAGGCAATGGCAATCAAGCCTGTCCAATCTCAAAATATTTATGACAGTTTTGCATCCTGCTAATAGAGAACACATGGGAAAATTAGAAAAAGTGGATGAAGTGCAATGTTAGTTTATCAGTTCCAAATTGCGACTTATTTTTATTATTTACCTTATCTAGTATTTCTATTTTATTAACTAGATAATTTTCTTAGACAATGGAAATGTACTAAAGGTAGTCTGACCTTCAAAAATGATCTGTTACAGTGCACAAGGGAACATCGTTAGTTGAAAGAAAGTCCAATACATGAACTCTGAAATGGGTGAAAAACAGTTTACTGAGCTTTACTTGGTTTTGAACCTTCCATGCTCCCCTGTAATTTATTATTCAGAATTAGAAATGGTTTTAACAACACAGTGAATATAAAAGTGCTGTGCCTTGTGCAGCATCTCCCACTGATGCCAAGCACCACCATATAGATAGCTTTTAAGGACAGCCATATTAAAGAAATTTTCAAGTTCAAAATAACTTTCCTAAGTTGCACCCTACCATTTATGTAAAAGATAAAGGGGTTAGGGACAGAATTTAAACTTGGCATTTGTAGGGGCAAGCAGAAGTTATCATGTCCTGCCTTTCCTGCTGGTGTGTCTCCTGTGGTTGCCCTTGGTCGTTGGGGAGCATTAGGGTAGATTGGTCTTCCCCTTTGCCTGCTGGCCATGGTTGCTCCAGAGTTTTTGTGTCAGGTTACAGGAACCCTAGGAAAAAGTTTGGCTGGAATTTTGTTGGTTTTGGAGAGCATGAAGGACAGTGGAGGTGACTCTTCTGACAGCACCTGGAGCAGTTTGGGGAAAGAAGATTAATGACCAGGTCGTGATTTTTTGCTCCAGTTCATGCCTAGAGCAGGCTAAGCACTGCTGAGCTTTAGGTGCCTCCTGGGTCCCTTTCCTAAAGGCACACAGACTAACTGGGAACGGCAGGGGTATCATATATTCCAATGGGTAGCATGTCTCCTATACCAGACGAGGAACTGACCTGGGAATCAGGTAGTAGGATTTCCTTCCCTTCCTTACTCTGCCAGTGTAGTGCAAAAGCAAGCCACTTTGAACAGATCAGGGAATTTGCTCTAAAGTATTGATTATGGTTTCTCAGCTCTTTTAATAGCCTGGTCAGCCTCAGTGTTGCCAAAGCCTTTGTGTAGTTTCTGTAAGAACAGATAATTGTTAGCAGCATCCCTCTAGTGCCATTCACAGGTTGTGCTAACTGCACTGTTGAAGTCCTCTGCAAAGAGGGAGGCACATTGTCTGGTGCTCAGTGGTGCAATTCAGTAATTTCTGGCTGCTGCTGCCTTCTTTTCCTGAGGTGCAGTTTGCTTTCCTGATGGCAGGCCCACTGGGGAGGAAGGGCTGGAGAGATGGCTTTGTGCTTTTCTCATCCTGTGCAGAACAGCATGCACCACAGCTGGAGTAGACCGGGAGAACAGTACTCCCCTCTCCCAAAATTATGTTATCTTGCACAGGGACTGGAAACCTGCTAGGCAGCCAGCTGTAGTCTTGTGGGTTTTCTGTTACCTCTGTTAAGTCATGTGTTACAGCTTTTCATCAGCAAATGTTTGACAATTCTGCATCATTGCACAGGCATTGCGAGGTATCATCTTCTACATCACAAATGCTAACAATTTGCATGCATCCCCTTATTTCTCAGGCTGAGTCATCTGCTGTGGGCTGTCTTTGCTCAAACTCCTCTTACTTCCATCTTCATCTTAAAGGCACAAAAGAGAGGAAATTTGACCAAATTTTCAGAAGGCAATGGTCATTGACAAAAATGATGCAGTCACAGGTTACCTGGGTTGTAAGGAAAGAAATTACAACCTGACTGTTGATGAAGTCAGTGATGATTACTTGTGTGATTAAGAACTGCTGGGGCAGGGTCTGAGGCTGCAGGGGAGGGAGAATCTGAGACTTTTGATGAATATTTGGGGTAATGACCCTGAGGTAATGTATGATGTGCTATATAGGTCAGAGTTAGGGTTTGGTTTCCCTCAAGAACCAACAGATCAGGATTTTAAGAAGGGCAGATGAAGAATGGGGGAGTAGAATGGACCTGCTGCTGCTGCTAACAACCATTAAAAAAATACAAAGCCGGCTGCTCTCAGAGCAGAGCTTGATCCTTTCAGTGCCTTTAACAGCACAGTATATATTCAGAGGAGGGGAATTCATGAGGCCCTGTGGACCTACACCATGGCATTACACAAAAATGCAAACCTGAACAATGGGTGGCCTCAGCGGTTCCATCTGGCTCGCCATTAACAAGGTTAAAGTAAAGTGGGTTTCCTTGGCTGTGTCACACACAATTTACACTTCAGATGCTTTAACTTTGGAGCCAGACTGAAGGGAGCACCACTCCAAACGCACGCGGCAAGAGTCGCCTAAGATGTGTGGTAAGCACATTTGGTATTGATGCTCTTTCAAAGATACAGAGTAGTAGCATTTAGATCATTTTTAAGTACTATTTCCAAGTGCAGATTTTCTTTCCTAAATATTTTTTTTAAATCCTGTCAACAAACTGGAATTGCAGTCAAATATTTTTTACTCCAAATAATTTACAGACATGGTAATATTAGAGGCTGGATTCAGTAACAGCAGAAATTATTAGAGGCCCTAGAAATGTTGCCACCAGCATTTCTGCTATGATAACCTCAAAACTTCAATATACATTGAAGCTAAAAGGGATATTGATACACATAAGTGTGTTCTGTTGTAAAGCATTCTGCTTTCAGAGCCACCAGAGTGCTTAGGTAATAGCATAGTTAACCATGGCAGATAATAACCTTTAAAAAACTTTTACTCTAGAGAGGCAAGGGTATGTCAACTGGTATGTTGACCTGTTAACTTATATGCTATTGAGTGTAATAAGGCATGGGAATTATCCCAGCATTTTGCAGAAATCAGGTTCTTTGTCTCAGCTTTGACATATTTAAGGGAACCCAAGTGTCCTCTGTGGTGTCCCGTTATTGAATGAGTATCAAAGTTGATAATTCAATTTCACAGCTGTTTTATGATCTGTAAGACGAGCATTTTAGAAATTAAATCTGTGGTAAAGAGCTAAGGTAATTTACAGAGAGAGGATACATCTATTGTTGCAGCAGAGGTGTTGAAGGCATTCCATGGAATGGAGCAAATATTGCCCTGGATGACAAATGAACACACTACAAGAACCCTGGCTATCTTGGCTGCCTTTGACCATGAATGGTGGGTTCAGTAGTGGAACAGAACTTCATACTGCTCCTTTAGTTAAACAACTAAACCTGCATACCATAAAACCAGCGGACATCGTTGACTCGCAGTTGTCCTGGCAATGTCGGTAGTCTCTCGTAGGAAGGCCTTCAGCTCATGCCATACTGAGCTTCCTCCTTGTGAGCTGTGCACTACTGCTGTGATGGGACACACTTCCTCTTGAGCATGCTGCTGAAAGGTTGGCATCAGCCTCACCAGGGTTGAACAGTTGCTTTGTGCCTTCCAGGCTTTTCCAGCACCATTGATGATGGCCTCCCGTGCCTTTAATAAAGGGGTTGGTGTGGATGGCCTTGTGCTTGTTCATCCCTCTTCTGACCCTGTTGTTCAGCTTTCTGACCCACCCTTATGGCCCCTCTGTGCTGCCTTTCCATCTCTCTTGCAAAGATATCCTTAAACATGACACTTGTGTTTCTGACTGTATGCAGCAGTCCTGTAATCATAGCCATGATTACTGTAAAATGCAGTAATTTTACAAATTTACAATACTGTAAATTTGACAGCCATGTCAAAGTTGCCAAGGTCCTCTCAAAGGTTTCCTGCCCACTGCATTTGAGGTAACTACAGGCAAAATAAATTGAACTGAGAAGTCATCTCGACTAATTGGTGACAAACCATTGGCATTCCCTTCTCTTCTCCCTTTTTAGCTGCTGGTCTGTCCATGAGCAGCAGCATTTGACTCAAGCCCTACCTTAAAAATAGCCTCAAAAAGAAAACAGTCAGAACTAGTCTTGCTGAGCCATGACAGGTGCAGTGCTTCCCATGAAGCTTTGCAGTGGTAGGAAAATGAAGAAAGAATAACACAGCAAGGCAGAACCTGTGAAGGGGTAGAAGGAAAATAGTCTAGCTGCAGGTATGAGCATATGTCCATCTGCAACTTGCATGAACATGAAGTGGGAAATGGCCCAGCTATGCTCTGTGTGAGTGGAGGGACAGTTCATAAAAAAAGCATTAGTCAACCTGAAACAGGGCTGGTTGATTTATGGGGAATATGTAAAAGAATGGTGTAAAAACCTATTTCCTTAGAGGAGGGATATTATGCATCTCTGTGCACTATATTTAGAGTGTATTTAACTCAAAGCACACAGCTCAGCTACTTTTTGTCAGTTAAGTTCTTTTCCAGCTCATTGTCTCTAACTAAAAGGAAATTCAGACACTGCCACACAAAACAAAGTTGAACATCTGCATCTTGTGCCTGGACTTGGAGTGCATGATCCTTTCATCCACTCCTCACAAACGCACACCTACTGGTGGGGATCAGATGGAATATTATGATATTGACAGATTCATGAAGGCAGGAAGAAATCCAGTATAGATTTGTGTGAAAGCCATATGTGTGCTGTGACCAGGGGTAAATCTCAGACAGTGTGCCCATTCCACGTTGTAGTTCCTCTGCAAGAGCGTCTGAGGACAATGGGAATTTCATTGCTTAATCTACTCCCTCCCACCTCCTGACAGTGTTTATCACACCCACAGTTGTGCCAATGCAATGATTTATGATTTTGTCTCAAAACTGGAGGTGTGATATGAAGAAAGCTAAACAAATGCTGCAATTTGAAAAAAAAGTAAGTGAATTAACTGAAAATTTTCCTTTGAGAATTGGCTAGCATTTAAGTGACTGCATCGATCATCACAGGGATCATCCTTAGGAGTTTTTGAAAGCAGATCGTATGCCTTTGGAAGCATTCTTCTTGGAAAGGAGGCTGTTTACTCAGTAGTTATCTTCCACTTATTTTTACATTACCCAAGGAAAAGCTGTGAATGAAATGGAAAATAGTTGAGCTGGAGTCCCGGTCACTTGGTTCTGGATGGTTTGCAGCATTGGAGTGGCATCCCTGACACTTCCTGTGTTCTGCCTGGCACGGCACACTGTTGCTGGCTTGTTTTGCAGTACAGAGTATGAAAACAGAAGGGCACCCTGGGAGCTGCTCCTGATGCTGCCAAGACAGCGAGCAGCGGTGGCACTCGCTGTGCAAAGCTTTGCAGGAAACTGGAATGAAATCTAAGCACGGTAGTTTATTGAGGACATTCTAGTTCAGATTTTTTCATCATTTAGAAAATGTGTGCTTTCTTCATCTGATTCTCAAGTTTGTGCTTCCTGCCAACAGAGAATGAAAATGGCATGTGGAGGGGGTTTTGGCATTTATTGGAAGTCCAATTAAGCTCATGGTAGCCCTCATTTTCTGTGTAATGTTTCTGATGTAATTGAAATTACTTTTCACAACTTGTCTATGACTTTTCTTGATAATAGTTGGACAGTGGTGAAATAGCTGTAACAAAGAAAACAGTTTCAAAATCAGGTATTTTGTGCATAGTTCAGGATGTGCTTGATTCCTGCACTAGTTCAGTGAATGGCAATTAATTCGGCCTGAATTAATGAATGGCCTGATCACCATATGTTGTACTTTGATGTACCATAACTTTTCTTGGTTTATCAGATACAATCCTGAGCAGCACAGACTCAGATCTTCAAAGCTATGAGGACCTTGCTTATCTTTGAAGTCAGTGGGACTTAGGCATTTAAATACCTGTGAATGTTTGGTTATACTTAACAGTGTCACACAGGCTGCCTGTGACAGAGAAGGAAGGTTCTATCACCAGCTTCTGAGCATGGGAAGGATGAGACTTTTCATGAGGAAATTTTGTGGGCTGTGCTTGAAATCCAGAGGCCTGGGTGGAGGACACAGTCTCCCTTCACTTTGTGGTTATGTGGAATTGTGTATTTCCAGGAATCTGGGATATTTTGAATAGAAGGTTTGTAAGGAGTACCAAAGGGATCTTGATTTATGAGCAAAGCTTTCTGTCTTTTTAGGTTTTCAAGAGTCAGGTTAGTTTAATGAACAATTGATTTGTTCCAGGAATATTGAAGGTAGTAACAGACTTCTAAAGGTCTGGTCCCTTGTCTTCTATGGCTAAAACTATTCAGGTGTGGCTATTTCCAACCTTACAGAAGGCATTTGGTTCCTAGATTTGATGTTTAGGTGCTGCCAGGAATCTCAAATGCCAAATTTTACTTGCTGTCTGTTTCTTGTGTCAGTTGGGATTTTTACTGGACAGCAGCAACTCTGTGCTCTAGCTTTTACAGCTGAACCCCTCTGGAATTACCAGGCTGGCTTCTGAGTTCTGCCCTTCACTTGTGTGGCCCAAGCCAGTGAGCACACTTCTAACCTATTCAAAAGGTCTCTGAGTTCGCCACATACCTCACTCAGTGTGAAAGACAAGTTTGGATGCAAATCTTCCCTCCATCAGGAGGTTGCTGTAATCTTCAGATGGTTGTTCAGCCTTTTGAAGGAGGATTAGTAGATTGTAGGTAAAACACCCAGGTTTCTCAGCTTCAGTGTCTGGGGAACCGGGGTCAGTGACCAGTTGCAAGAGGATTACACCCAGTGATGGAAGCAGCACAAGATATGGGGGAGACTGTACCTGCCGAGGACAGGCAGTGATGGAGGCTCTGGGCCTCCATCAGGTGGAGAGGGTGAAGAGTTCAGCTACAAAGCAGCTCCTGAGATTGGTGGTTTGGTTTTTACAATGGTGCAGCAATACAGATATCCAACACCAGCACCCAGTACAATTTGTCACTGCACACACTGAGGATTGTGACACCCATGTGCCACTCCTCAGGAGCAGCTGTGAGAAAGGGTTCCTGCCAGTGGAGGACACTGACTGGATGGGACGGGCCCTGCTCCAGCCTGATGCTAAGCCATGCTCCCTCACAATGCCTGCCAGTGAACTCCCTCCTCCCTCTAGCATTGAGCTTTTATCCAGAATTTTAAAAAAAAGAATAGGTTCAGTTGTCTGTCTAGCTGTGAGTTCAAATCCACTGCCCCAGCTGGTTCAGCTGTGATATTTTAAGGTCTTGTGGCAGAAGGATACTCTCAATCTTTCCTGCAGAAGATCTGTCGCTAGAATAATTAACTGCTCAATGAATAGTAAGAATTGTCTCCATAACCTTGTAGCAGTATGGTAAATAATCATTAAAGCAGGAAGGAACTGAGTTTAAGTCAGGGCTAATGAAGTTCTATGGATTTGACATGTTATATGTTCCATTCCTAGCCCCTGCAGTTTGTCTCAGTCACCTTTCTGTGTCTTCTAACACGCCCCAGAGTCTGGGATCTGAGGAGAGCAGACAGGCTACCAGCATAACTGAGCAATCCTTTGTTTTACGGGAAGTCAGGATTTTCCTTCCAAATTGGAAGAACTTGTAGCCATTCCCCTTGCTGGCCTGTGCACACTTCACTGAGTGACTGCACATATGCCTTCTTCCACACCAAGCAGTGGTCTGATTTATCACTGTCAACTTGTAGGCTTGCATTAAAATAAGTTACCCTTTCTGCCTCCATGCACTTCCACTCTTAATGTACAGTGTTCCTTCCTTGCACAGTGAGTGCTACTGGATAACTGGAGGGCTGTTTGGGTCAGAGTACAGGTGAATTGTTAAGACACAGACATGATGCTGGCATTAGTCACTCCTCTGGTTTGTGACTGCTTTCAAAATTGTAAATTCAGGACTTCCATAATTGAAGTTGTGGCTTGGGTATGAATTTCTGATCAAAACTACAGGAAGCTGGTTGTGCTGTGTGCAGTGAACATATCCATCGTGTTCTCCTGTGGCCGGGTTACTCGATGTGCAACTTGAAGTCTGTTCTTCCCCTGCCTCGATCACAACTGGGGTGCTCCTATGTGAATTGTTCTTTGCTTTCAAACATTTTATTTAAGTGTAGGGTTCCTGTTTTATCATACCTCCTAATTCAGAGTTCATCAGTCCTGCCAGAAAAATTGATCCTTGGCCTATAAACATCCTTAATTTTGAAATCATTCGTTCTTTCTTAGGCTGAAAGGATGAGCAAAAATGGGCAGAAGACACATCGCTCCTCTACCCTTGCCATAATTCTTTGGTTTTCTTTTTTAAACTTTGTGATTTATGCTGTGTTCTGCTTTCAAATGTTACATCCATCAGCAAACACAGATTTACAGGTGGAACGAAGGCGCTTCAGCCTACATTGCTCCGTGGCCTCACAGCTTGTATCAACCTGACCTCTGCAACCAGCCTTGGCTACTGCAGTGTGACTTCTCAGAATTTATACACAGTGGGAAATTCTTTTCTCTGTTACACCATTAAAATAACAGAAAATAAGATCAGTGAAGTCATCAAAATTGCTCTGGATCTACACCCTTGTGACTGAGGTCAGAACTAAGACCATTAAGATGCTCTGTTTCTGGGAACTAGCAATATTTAAGAAAACTTCTATTAACTTCATTGTTACAATTTTACTGGAGTGGTATCACGTAATCTGCATAATCCCAACCAAGAGGGATAAAGTGATCCAGTTTACATACATAGGGAAACTATTTATGTTCCATTGTTTTTAACTGTACACAGAATTAACAAAATTCTGAGAAGTAAGTATTAAACATGTGCATGAGATTTACCGTCCTGAGGCCAAACAAGGAAAAAGGAAACACAGAATTCTGAATTAACAATAATTTTTATATGCACAAATGTGCTTTTTATTCTTATGTACACAATTATAGTGAGACTTAACGATGAGGATAAATCTGGTGGTGATACAGGGCAGAATAGTGGAAAATTATTTCTCTTTTAATTCTCAGGGATCAGGCAGTGTGGGACAACAAGAATACCTGCCTCAGGTGGGAATTAAAAGCTTTAACACATAAGGCTTAATCCTGTTGCAGCTGAAATCCTCTTTTCATGCTTTACTGTTGCTTCTGCATTTTGATGTGAAAAGTTTCAGAATAATTTTCTTTAGGATACTGAAAGCCTCTTAAAAATGTGTAACAGAAAATGTTCAGCCCAGCCATTTAGTAATAATGTCAATATATGAAGCTAGTCCATTTTAGACATTTTAAGATGCAAGTTCAGAAAAGTGAATAAGGTGACTGCTTCCTTTCTCAGTCAGTGCAATCAGAGTGATGCAGATGTTCCTTACCATAAAATGTGGCTATAGAGCATCTGAATGATTTAATTGTTCTTGTGGGTATTGAACATGTGAACTTACAGGTACTCTATCAAGGAAAACCAACCACCGTGTTTGATGCCCTTTTGTTCCACATTTGGGATGGGAAGCCCTCCGTGTGATTCATGTGACATGACTTTATCAATGCCATGAGCTCTGGAAAGAACCCCTATAGGGATAGCTGGTCTCCTCATAGGGACTGTGTCAGACAGTAACCATCCCTTTGTTTCTGAAGAATGAAATTAAAATGTGAGCTGCCGGTCAAATCCTGCAATCCTTAACACTCATGAAGCCTGTATTCATGCAAGTCATCTAATTTGGTTTATGTAATAGGAGAATCCATTTCAAGGCTAGGCTCGGAGTCAGTCCATACTCCTGTCAGCAGATATTTCTGAAACTTTATGCATGATACTGATTTATATGAGATACCTGAAGTCCTACCACTCTAAACTGGTATTTGGGAAGAAAGAATAGGTTATGAACTTCCAGAGCAACCTTCTTCCTCCTCTTTCTCTACCACTGCTTGCTTCAGTGCTCCAGCCTACTGCCAGGATGGCATTTGCTGTTTCCTGCTGTTGTGAGTTGGTGTTACTTGTATTTGCTGTATTTGTTGTATTTGCTGCTAATGTTAGTGATGAAATAAGGAACAAAATGGAAAAGGCAATTTTTAACAACTGATTCCCAGTTACCTACTCCTTTTTATCTCATCTGTGGATTAACTGATCAGTGGATGTGGAAACCCTGGAATCAGCTCTGCTGAGAGGCAGATAAGGTCAGGCATGCCTCTTAGCTCATGAACAGCACCTCACTGACCCAGAAAGAGTTGAGCCGGTTTTATGCAGCGTGCATCCTTATCCACATGGCCAGGAGGCTCAAGCCACCTCTGAGAAAGGCTTCTAGTGTTACCGAGCTCGGCTTCTGTAAACAGGGGCACGGAGCAGTGCTTTCAGACGCAGGCAGCCGAGGTCTGCTTGGCTCCGGCCACCCCCGCGCCCGCCCAGCGCCGCTCCCCGGCTGGCTCTGGCAGAGGGCTGCGGATGTGGGTACGCGCGGCAGCGATGCCCGGAGCAGAGCCCAGGCAGCCTTTCCACCAGCATGAACTGTGGAACAAACTCACTTCTTAAAAAATAACTGCATACGGAGCTGTTTTCATTGAAAAACTGGTTTCTTTTATTATTCCCATGGAAATTAAAGCTTATAAGGGAAATTTGTGGTGGAGAGTATTTGTGTGGTTTCATAGTGCAAAGAGATTACAGTAGCAGACTTACTTGAAATCATGGTATAACATTTCAGGTTTGAAATGTGTTATATATGACTGTTTAAAACATAACTTCCTTAAACCATCGCTGATTTCATTTCTGCTTTATCTGGATGGGTTAAAGCCATTTAAGTATGCACATTCTTTCCATGCTATATTGATACTATTGGAGCAAAACGATCATGTTATTTAGAAAAAAGATTTCACTTTTTAAATTGTTATTTCAGGAATTTCTAGCTCTTAATGTACAGAAAGCCCTTCTGTTGTAATAAATGAAAATACATCCAAATCATTCCTCCATGAGGATGCATTTCCGAAGGATTTTTGTGTGATTATGTGACAAATAATTTTCCTCCATGCCTGTAAAGGGAGCTGAGTGGACAGTAGAGATAAGGTTTCTTGGAAAGGAAGAATGGAAACCACACTGTTGAAGTTATTAAGTTATTTTTTAAGATCTGCTGTCTCTGTAGTCCTTTCCATTTTTGTGGAGAAAAAGGCTGCATTTTGAACCACCTTTCTGTTTCATTGTTGTTCTTGGTTGTAAAAAAAAAAAAAAAAAAACAAACCAAAACAAGCTCCATCACCTTCCAGTAAAATTGTATTAGCAGATTTTAAACAATTTTATTTCCTCATGAACTGAAGCTAAATTGTATCCTGACAGGCCTGATTTATCAGGCAAATACCCCACGTTGTTTGTCAGCTTCTTTGTTGGGGGGAAGGGGGAGGGGAAACCCGAGCAACAAAAGACCGTAACCTATTGATATTACTTCTGTGATACACTGGGGAAAATAGATTGATTTAGAACTAACCACAGAAAACTAGTCGATCTGATGAGTTTACAACAGAGCATTTTTATTTATTTATTTGTAACAAGAGTAAACATCATCAATATTCCACCCTGTGTTATTGGAAGCCTTGCAGACAGTGTGGGTTTGTGTCAGCATGCTGGGGCTATCTGTAAAATGAAAGAAGGCAGGCTTAAAAAAATGGAGGGACCTTGTTTTTCTCACAAAATTGAATGTCTTGGACCTCTGGTACATTATCATGAGTTGTAGAATTCACAGGACAAATAGATAGGTGAGCATTTTTATTGTATTTCATCTTTTTTTTCTTTAAGAGGTTATCTTTTTTTTTTTTAAATTATATTTCTATTATACATCTCAAAAAGCTAGTAAAGCACAGGAAATTTTCTAACTGAATTTCACTGAAGAATGCCAGCCTGCAATTAACTTCCCCAGCATGTCGCCTCTGCACAGTGTTTTGCATGAACGAGGAGTTCATGGTAGCAAATACTCACAGGACCAGCACAAACCCAAATGTGGCACCAGTGTGCCATTTTCTGAATTGATAATATGCTGGTTTAAAACATTTTTGATTAAAAATACTTACAGTTTTAAAATTAAACTGATTTTTTTCCCCATGGGTTGGTAAATGAGGGTGCTAGTGAGGTTTTCTGCCTCATTGTAATCCTGCTTGATGGACAAACCATAAATGCTCTGATGAAGAGGGTAAATATTCCTTTTTAACTATATTAAATATAGTTAGAATGAATAGAATATTCCTACTTATTTAACAAGATGCTTTCACTTGACCCTAAATTATTATTTCAGTAGTATTTTACTCTTCACTGTTTTGAATTCTAATACCTTATTAGAGTGTTTTCAAAGTTACCTGTATTCTCTCCTGCATTCAGCTACAGCTTAAGAATTAAAGGTTGATAACCAGAATGGGTGTAAACCCCAGCAATGTGCATGTGAGCAGAAACATTCCATCCATTTCCCTCTCAGAGGGCACGAGCAGAGTGTGTGCATTCCGCTCGTCTTCTGTGTGTCTTGTTGGCTCACCAGTGGTTTTCATCCTTTAAAAACAAAACAGCTGGGCCACTTCTCTGCGTGTGAATTCCCTGTTGGGTGCAGAGAGCAGTCCAGCTGCAGGGCACAGCTTGGCAGTGAGGGAGCACTGCCCTGCACAGCAGCAAGGCTCCTTTCTGTGCCCCATGATTTTGTAAATATGACAGGCTGACTTGGTATTTCCTGAGGTTTAATGCTGCTTAAAAGTGGGTTATAGGGGTGTGTGGAATCTTCCAAAACAATGCCTGCAAGGGAATCTCCCACTAAAAGTTGCGGATGAAGGAGTGAACTGCCAGCAGTGTCCAGTGCAAGGGTCCCAACATCTCCCCTATTCTTCCCTTGCCATGGATTCCTGCTCCTCCTGCAGCTTACTGCCCTGGCACCTGACCAAACTCTTTTGTTTTCCAGGGACAGTTGTTGCCTGTGTTTAGGTTGCAGTGACTGCAGCCTCATATTTAGTTTCAGCATTTCTTGCTCTAAAAGGATGATGTCTGTGTGCACGGGTTTAAGGTAGAAGGGAAATGGCCTGTTTTAAAAAATATTCAAACTGGTTTGGGATTTTTTACTTTTAAGTGCAGGCTTCTCAGCAAAGAGGATTTTCATATTACTAAGTATTATTAAGTAAAAGTGCTTCGTCTTTTTATAATACTGTAATATACAAGAAGTGCCAGTTCAGCAGTAATCAGTTGTGTTCCTGTCAGCCTTCGGATGCTGTTGTGACAAATTTGATATCCAATATATTGTTACCGGAATATTTAAGTAATCCATTAAAATATACTTGTGTTTATCATATAATCACAGAATGGTTTGGGTTGGAAGGAACCTTAAAGACCATCTAGTTCCATCCTCCCCCGCCATGGGCAGGGACACCTTCCAGTAGATCAGGTTGCTCAGAGCCCCATCCAACCTGGCCTTTCAAGCTGTTACAAAGACAATTTGAAATTAGCAGATCCTCGATAGTCCAGAAGATCCTTTCAGCCCTGCTGAGGTGTTGGAGGTCTTTCTCACAAGTCCCAGGTGGTGCCTGAGCAAGCACACTCCACCCTGAGCTTTTCTAAGTGTCACATCCAGGTGGTGAGAATCATCCCTTTGCAGTGTTTCGTGGCCTTATTTTCAAGACAAATCACTGAAGCCTTAAACAGTGAAAATCTTAGTTATGTCTAAGAGCCATTTTTCTGTTAGATCATGGATAGTTTAACCTCCCCTTACAACCATTTACAAAACAGAGTTGTTGAAGTGATCTGCCGCATGTTCCATCTGCCTTTCTTTAGGTATGTTGTGAAAGAAATGGCTAAAAAGGACAGCACATTTAGGTACGATTTTAAACATTTCCTTTATGCTTTAACTGCACAGTTGCATTCAGTGTGTTGTAACAGCATCTCAAATGCACATGCTGTTAGAATTCCATGCCGTTTTTCAAGGCATTAACATTGCAAGATGGACTATTGTTAGTCAAGAATCTTTTGTTGTTGTTGTTGTCTGATAGCATTCAGAAAGGAAGAACAAAAGAGGAATTGGTGTGGGGTATATCCTGGTGAATTATTTTAGTCTTCCTCTAACTGTACCCCTTTTCCTCCCTTTCCTATCCCTGTTAGACATTAACCCCTTATTCCCTGCTCCCCCTTCCCCAAGTCAGTCACTAGGGTAATTTTACAGCTTCTTCTCTCAACAGATAACAGTCTGGAGCTACATGTATTATTCTCTACTTGTCATATGTATTGGATTATCATCTAAATTATATTATAAAACAGCTCAAAGAAGCAAGCAGTTGTGTTTACCCTACCTAGTGCTGCTTAACCCATCTGAGCTGTTACTGTGGAAAACGTATTTGCCAGGCAGGGGTATTGTTGTTTTAAAAAGTTTAGGGGGCTGGGGTGTGCTTCCTAAGTAGGAGTATCTGATTGCTGGAACAAGGAAAAAAAGCTGAAGACTAGATAGTACTATTTGGTTGTGAAATTGAGTACTTCTAATCTATTTCAGTCATCAGCTTCTTGCAATTAATACAGCATTGTTTATGTTGGAATCTGTACACTTCTGCTTTTTCACTTTTCCTTTAATATGTATAGTTCTGTGCAGTCACAAATCCACAGTGAAGGAGAATTTAGGAGGTTTTTTTAACCTTGCTATATGCTCTCTTCTTTCTTCATTAGTAGGTGTTAATCTTACAGTTTTTTGAGAGTATTGAAATAGAATGCTAGACAAGTTCCTCAAGGTGTTCCTCTATTAAGATGTTCATCTTCTTTGTATTAAACAATCACCCTGATTCACCTTCCTGTCAGTAATGTAGTGAAGAAAGGATTTCCCGTTAGGATAATTGCCATCTCTTTATGTTTTTGAGCCTGAAGCTACCTAGCAAATCATGGAAGCCTACTGTGAGAAAGACAATCCTATTTTAACAAATCCTTCTTAGTTTTGTTCTTTGTAAGTGCTGATGCTATTATAATTGCACATTTGAGGGCTTTTTGTGTTTTATTCATCTCATGATGTAATTTACATATAAACTTGTATTTAAGCTAACATACATTATTTCCATGGTCCTTCTGAAGTGAAGAGATTCTTGCTTAGTGGTTGCACTAATCTAGAGTTTCTGAGAACAGAGTCGAATGAGAACTGGTCAGTTTTCATGGCAGGAGTCAGCTTGTGCATTGTTCTGTGTATCTATGTACACAGAGATGTGAATGTGTGAGCTCCCATGTGCACATGGTGCTATCAGCTTCCCTGATGCTGGAACCTAAGTGCACGCAGCAGAGAGGAGCAAAGGGCTGAAGTGCTCAGGGCGAAAGGGTTAATGCCATACCTTAGTGCCTGGGGGTGATGCCGTGCATCATTTGTGAGCTCTGAGGTGGCTGACCAGTTCCCTTGGAAAGGGAAGGCATTTCAGAGCGAGGTGTGATCTTTGTTGATTGACAAAGAATGAATAAATAGTTAAAAGAGCTGAATAAATACCAGCCTCCTGTGTAAGTCCAGGCACACCCAGGCTGGCACATATATATTGTAATGTGACACTTCACCCGGATGCTTGAGGTGATTTGTAACAAAAAACATCCCCAAAAAGCCAAATCAGAGTTTAATCACAACTGCTTCTGATAGGGTTTTTCTTTTACAGTGACATTTCAGTGGCAGTTTAAATAAATGCAAGGAATTACAATATTTTGCAAATAGGATGTATTGATAACTATACATGCAAAGGGTGATGGAGGCTGCTTGAGTGGAAGCAGGGGCCCTGAGCAGGTTCTTTGCCAATTGAAATGGTCCCCTGAATTGGGTAACACAGTGCACACCATAGTGACTGATTAAAGTGATTTGTCCGTGGCTACTGAGGCCCGTTACCCTATTTTCAAACTTTTCCTTTTTTTCAATCGTTCTAAACAGATGTGATATGAAGGGAGAAAAGAAATGTGCTGATGCATTCACAGCTACGAAATTCCATATTCTGATTTAAAATAAAACACACAATGTCTGCACACTCCTATGCTATACTGTATTATAATGCACTTATCCCAGGAACAAATACACTGCTAGAAACTGATGACAAAGGTAGTAATAAATATCATTCTCTAACATAACCTAAATTACAATCAATACCACATTTGTGAATTCTTAGATGTGCCTATCTAAGGGGATGAGAAGGGGAGAAAGTAAAACACTTAAAGATTTTTACTTGTTGCTGTTGTTTTGTTTCTCTAATTGCAAGGCTTATTTCCTTATTATTTTTTCCAAAAGGTATTTAGAAATCTTGTGGTGGAAACATGGCTGAATGCCAGTTAGGAAGACTGAATGTTGAACATACTGTTAAGTGGGAGTCACTAATTTGAAAATACCTGCAATGATTTGGGGAAAAGTAGTCAGAGGGATCCTGTTTAATAACTTGGAAATGATTTTTTTTTAAGTATAGGAGAAAAAAGCTTGATGTTTTGGTCTTAGATCAGGATGTTTGGATTTTACAATGTACTTAGTATGTCATTTCCCTTCCTGTGCTAGGGAAATCAATACTAAGTGATAATGGGGCTTGTACATGTTATTTTCTTTGTGATTCAAGGGCAGCATTGTTAGACTCTGTGTCTCTTCATGGGTTAGTCTGTAGTATATGCAGACAGAGTAGTGTAAGCATAGTCTTCCAATTCCACTGAAAAATCACATCAAACTTCAGTGCAGTGGTGACATCAAAATGGAACCAGTTCACCTAAAATATGTTGTTGCAGTTGTTGTAGAAGTGCAGAGTTCATTGTACTGGGCTTGGTTTCTTTTTACTCATTTTTAAGGAAGATGCAACAAAAGATTACAATAATTTCTGAAAGGATAATGAAGTTCTGTTCATTATTTAACTTTAAATTATAGGTCAGTCTTGTAGGACATGATGGCATGCAGGATGCCATGAGAAGCTTGTGCTGTTTTTTCTTTGTCTGTGGAAATGAAGATATGGTTGGTATCTTGCTCCTGTTGATGAAGATGTGAAGGGGGAGGTGCCAGGGATTGTCTCGTGGAGTGGATTTACAAATGTTTATGTTTGCAATCGTTTTAAAAATTACTCAGGTTTTATCAATAGCATTTCTTTGCAAGGTAAAGCAAATTCAGTAGGTGAGACTGCAGCTGTACATATAGCTTTGCATAGACTAAACTTCTTGATACTGGATAAACTAGTAGTGACTACTAAATACTAGGTGAAACAGTCAGACAGTGCCTTGTTACTTTCCAGGAATCTGAAAATGTAAAATATCTTTATGTGGGCTTGATCCAGAGCACGTTGCAGTATTTTGTTCATAGTTCTGGTTAGTCTTTTTTTAAATCCGTTAGTTGACTCCACAGACCTAAGTATTTGTGAATTTTTTTTTAATTAGTTGATGGTTAAGGGAAAAAAAATATATACTGGTTTAGTTCTTTCCAGTAGCATGTTAGATTATTATAAATGAAATGTCTATGCATTCAGTGCAAGTTTTGTAAGACAAAGAAACAGAAACCATACAAAACCAGCCAAAATAGAAGACTCAGTGGTGCACATAAGGTCACCATGCCAAAGGCGTGTAATTATTTCTTTGTATCGTGTGTTAGAATAATGTAATCTAATAACTGGTGTTCCTGGTGTGTGTTACAAAGGATTCAGTAAGGAATTGCTGGAGAGTTCGCCAGGACTCCCCTGGCTAACAAGGTTAAATAGCAGGGTTTGTGGGCTTCAGCCGTTTCTGAGAAGCGGGGGAGAAGCGCTGTCCGTGCGGCTGGAGGAGGCTCTCTGCGCCCCTCGGCTCCCGGCAGCGCATCCCATGGGAACTGGCACCCCGGGCACAACCACGTGCACGTGCCTTGGGAGTTCTGAGAGAAAACAAACAAACCCAGATTCATGACTCTTGCCGGAGCTATAGTGAGTTTATTTTGGGTCGAACCCATAAATGCCATTACAGTCCCCAGTGTAAAGGTTTGGCCCAGAGCCTTGGCCCGCCGTGCCTGGGCTGAGCCAGAGGAGCCGAGGTGCCGGGCCCTGGGACAGAGCCAGCTCGTGGCGGGGCACCGCGTCCCTCCTCGGTTTCCCTGGCTGCGAGCAGCGTGTCCCTCGGCACCTGGCCCCGGGCGCGGCCGAGCCACAGCATCTCGGCGGGCGCTGGAGCAGCGGGTGCCGGGGCGAGCACGGACACCGGTGGCTGGAGATCTGGTGCCCTCTAGTGGGGCCGGGCCCGCCGGAAAACCTTCCCGTTTGACGCTGCATTGCATAACTCGATGTCTGTCTCTGTTTGGTTTTAGATGCTACAACTGCGGTGGCCTCGACCACCACGCTAAGGAATGTAGTCTACCTCCGCAGCCAAAGAAGTGCCATTACTGTCAGAGCATCATGCACATGGTGGCTAACTGCCCCCATAAAACTGTCTCGCAGCAGCCCGCTAGTTCTCAGGGAAGACACGAAGCCGAACCACAGCCTTCCACTTCTGCCTTCCTGAGAGAAGGGGGAGGGACGCACGGCTTCTCGTCTCCATCGTACTCTCAGGAAGGCAGGTCGGAGGTCTCGGAGCGCTCGGGCAGGTCACCACAGGAAGCTTCGTCGAGTAAGTTGTCTGCGTCGCCTGAAGAACCGAACAGAAAGGGGCCTTCTGTTCAGAAAAGGAAAAAAACTTAATGCATTTGTCATAATATTCCGTTTTTTTTACCCTCTTGGGATGTCTACCTCATGCAAGTACAGGGGAAATAATTTCATTATCAGTAGCTGACCTGGAATTTTAACTACTGTTGAGGAACTGTGAATGTTTTTTTTGTTTTTTTCTTTAATAGACAAATCACTCCAAACAAAATACATTTGAGCAGGGTGCATTATGTTTTACCTTCTGTGTGTGTGTGTATGAGTGTGCATGCGAGTGTATGTGTACATATCTATAAATATATTTTTTTCCATCAGACCATTCTCCAGATCCCACCAGACATTACTGTGAAGCAATAGTCACAGTACCCAATGTTCCTGAACTCATTCCTAGAACCTGTTTCCAAATGTGTTCGAAAAGCAAACAAGAAAACTCAAGGAATTTCACTCAGAAACAAACCAAACCTGATAAACCACACACAGAACTGAGATCAAGACTGTTACTTCTCTTGTGAACCAAAGGATACTTTCATATTTTAAAGCTGCCATATGGTACTAAAGATCCTAAGACATCCCCCGTACCATCAATTTTAATTACTTCCTTTTTCATCTTCCTAAAGTATCAAAACCCCTCCCCTCCCCATGCCGGTGCAGGGCAGTGTCATGACTCAAGACGACTCTCATTGCCACCACCCTTTGTTGGTGAGGAGTTTAAAGCTCCAGAAAAGACAATGAATGTGTAGTTTCTGTGATGGTTTCTCAAAACGTCTTGTTAAATTAATATGATTGTAACTGTAATTTAGATGTCTGTTGTGTAGGGGAGAATGTATAAGTTGTTACCAAACAGACCCTTTTGAGTGGTGTCAGGATACCATCCTGGTTAGCCATTTGTATTCTGTGAACATTTAGGGTACCTTGGTGGCAGTAGTAGCCGCAGCAGCAGCAACTTCTCTTGGTCCCATGTAGTGTCCCTCAATTTGAAGGGTCTTCCCCCTTATTTGCTGTTGAAATACCATGGAGAGAACTCCCTAGGGATTGTTATTGTTGTTGTTTGTTTGGGTTTTAAAGAAAACAAAATGCAAAGCTAATGAGATCCTGGGCTAAGCAGTTTCTTAAGAATAAAGGTTGATGGGTACTTGGGGTTGCTCAGCTAGCCTCCCTTGCTGATGATACAGCATGTGTGCAGACCAGCCTGGGTGAAGGGACCTGCAAATTTGCCAGAAGCCCTGGACATCATCTACTTCTTGTGAGCTGGGGGCTGCTGCTGATCAGCCTTGGTCCAGAGTTCACTAGGACCACACACTTCTGTGTGAAAGAGGAGAAAGATTGGTGGCCTCAGAGTGAGGCTCCCTGGGCTGCAGGCCTTGCTCGGGGTTAATAGAGTTGGAGCCTATCAAAACTTCAAGTCGCTTTCCATTTGTAACTTTTGAATTACCAAGTCATACGTAAGATAACGTACTCTGACAAATCCCATTGTGGATGTAAGTTAATTAGAGAAACCTGTATAATCCTTAACATTGGCAATAAACACAGGCTGTTAAAGCTTGAAAGTGTCGGGTAGGTTTAAGCTCGGATAATCAAACGAAAGAAACAGCCTGTGTGAAAGGCTGCAGCGAGCCAAAGTCTTACCGTGGGAGCTCCTCTGCAGCCCATAGTTACAACAGGTATGCAGTTGGCTCATTGCGTGGCCTTCCCCTTCCCACTTGTCCTGCCAGATGAGACTTTTACTGGTGCTGCTGCTGCTGCTTCAGTGAACAGGTAGTAATCAAACTCCTCAGTGAAGGGCACAATTTCAAGAGAATTATTTTGTGTGAATTCCTTGCCAGTGTTTGCAAGAATCTCAAGGTTTATACTGAAGTTCTCAGTATGCTAATGCAAAGCTTACCTTTGACGATATTGAATGTGATATATCTATAGAGAACTTCCTTGCCTTACGTAAGGATAGTAAACTTATTTAAATTATGTAGACAAATCAAAGTGGCATTGCTTAACCTTCTAGTCGGTGTAAAAACCAGGTTAAACAGCAAAGATGCAAAACTTAGGTCACTTTGAAAATTTAAACCAAAGTTCCTTATAGAAATAGGCAATTGTGGATTTGAAAACTGGTCATTCCCTGTTTGTATGTAAGAAGTTCAGAGCTGAGATAAGGAAATATTTTCAACATGCAGATTTTTATTGGTGCTGTTTGAAATCACTGTGTGCACCAAAGTCAGACTGAACTGCTAAGAGCACATACCAAACCCTATCTTATTGTTGAAAGCTTAAGGTTTTATTTTTATATATTAGAATGTTATCACTGTTACATAACATACTCAGGACAAAGAACTTTGCTCAGGGAATATACCATGTAATGTTGTTTTTTCTTTACAGAATAGTCTACAGACCTGCTTACTCAGAACAAACCAAATAGTCTTAGACCTTTTTATCTCTATATAAGTATTATGTACTGATGTTAGTAACTACCTCTGAGTTGACATAGACCTACGTTTCTGATAATCAGATCTCAGCGTTTTGTATTGTAAGTTCCTGTGAAATGATGAAGTGGAATTCTGTACTGGTTGCTTATGTGAGCGTCTGTGTCTTTACATTCACAGGGTCTGAGTTTTCAGTGATGCTGGGCAACCACAGCTCCCACTGACTTCCAGTTGGAGTTACTGGTGCTTAGTTTTTCTAGGAGGGGAGGGATGGGGGATGGGGGGGTGGAGGGGGAAGAATAAAAACACAAAAGCATCAAGCCCACTTTGTTTACATAGGTGACAATAAAATTATTATTCTGTTTACAGCAAAAGGCTACCTCATATCTACTGCATGAACACACCTTTGTGCTGCTCTGGCCTTAAAGGTGGCTGTTGATCTATGGTACATACCTTTTATCTGTACTAAATATGTAACTGTTAGTTCACCACTGCAGACATTATGGTAAATACTTGTTTAAGATGAAGCATCCATTTGAAATTATGAGACCTTTCCAAACATTTCTTTGAAAGTTTTTATTTTTCTGTCCAAAGGATTATGGGCACTGTTCACGGAAATAAATACAGCTCCAGAAGAGACAAAAATGTGCATGCCTAGGATAAACATACAGCAGCATAAGCTGCAGCAGGGAACTACTTAGCACTGGGCTGCAGTGGGAAAAAAAATCTAGTTATACTCCTTCAATAGGCTGCTCCAAATAAGCAAAGAACCTTTTAAAGGAGGAGGCACAGACTGAGTGTGGGATTCTTCCTTCATATCTAAGGACAAAATTAATATTCGGCAGCATCCACTCAGGCTACATTTCCCCCTATTCACCAGCCTGTCCTTGCCAGAGCGCTCCACAATAAAACTCGTTTGAGTAGAAATAGTTCAAATATCTGCTCAGACAGATGTATTTTTCTCCTAACAATAGTGGAGATAAGGTTAAATTGGAGCAAGAATCTCTCTCCCTCCCCTTCCCCCACCCCGAAATACTCAATGTGATTTAATTGTAAGGGACATTGTGAGACATTTTTTACTCTTCCCAAGGAGAGGTCACGATATTTAATTACACGCTACAAAAGCTACGCCATGAGGAAGACTTGTATTTGGAGGAAGAGCCAAATAACTTTTTGCTGCAGTTAATGGTAAATCTGGCATTGTAATACCATTTGCAATATTTTGCCTTTAGCTGGCTTTCAGGGAGTGCCAAACACATTTGGATCCTACCTCTTCCCGTTGCAGGCCACCTTTTTCAGCCATTTTATTCTGCACCAGTGTTATCCTGGAGTTCCTGCTTGGTCATACTTAGTTTTTTTAATAGAACCCCATAAAAAAAAGTGCTTATAGATCTTGTTCCATTCTTTGTAAGAAGAATTATAAAAGAACATGGGAAATCGCATTGAGTCTTTAATTTAATTAATTTATCTGTAAGAAATGTTTATCATAAAAAATATATATGTATTCCCCTGTGCTAGATATAAAAGTAATTGGGAAGATATGTACATGTGCAGATGCACTGACTTTAATTTCCTAGAAGTCTTAATGAGATTTGAGTATTGTTTTAGAAACAAGCAGAGCCTTGTTAAATGCATCGATCTTATTTTGCTTAGTTTATCAACAGCCTCTTTAAGATCCAGTGGTTATGTTACTCCTGTTACAACTGTTGACTGATAACAAGAGGTTGATCTGTGAACATATGCTTTTTTTTTTTTTATATAAACCAGAGCTGAGTATCAGCAGCTGTGGCAGCATTTTTCTGAGAATGTTGAAAAGTAGCAAGGAATTTGTTACCATTGTCATTGAACCAAATGTATGAGCAACCGTCTTTACAAAGGACAATGGTTTTGACTACCTCTTGGATTACTAAGTTAAGCAACAACTGTCTGACAAACATCACCAGACTGGCTTAAACTAGTATGTGTTGCCTGTGATAATAATAACAATAACCATACTAGAGACCAAAGTGAACACTGATTTCTATATGTCTTTAATACTGTGTCTTATCTAGTGTTTTTAAATTATCTTCTGTAGTATAGATTACCTCATTGTCCATTTTGACTTGTATGTTGTTTACAAGGTGAAATAAATGAAAAATCACTTGAATTTTATGTTGTAAGAAAAAAGCCGTGAGTTGAAGTTTTGAAGGTCATTTCACCTGTTTACTGTCTTGAGGGACTAAAGCACTGATTGCCTTTCTGCATATCATGTATTTTATATTCTCATTTCATGCCTAATGTCTTTTTTTTCCTGTCAGTCATGGATATTGTGAGGTTTAAAAGAATTACTTGATTAAAAATAAAACATATAACGTTGGCATTTACAGTGAGCCGTTGAGATTTGCTTTATTTGCATGGTAAAAACACACTGCATATCACTGGGGAGTTTTCTTTTGCACCTATGCTCACTTAGTTTAGGGATATCACCTTCAGAAAAAATAATTTTAGTTATATAAGCTGTTGTTGGGGGGAGAGAGGGAGGGAGGGAGGGAGGGAGGAATAAATGATTAATTCATACCTAGATCATACTTGCAGTGCTGTAGTAATTGTACCCCAAAACCTATTCAGCTATTGAAATTAAATTGCAGTATTACAGCTTTTGGTACTTAGTCTCTGTGAGAATGCACTGGGCATTAAAGCTATCAGACATTTAGACATTTCGGTTATTCTCTGGGCTGAAAAGCTTTTGGTATTTTAAGCCTCATCCCATCTTTATTACTTCTTCCATAATCTGTAAGATTGTATATAGCTATTTCATGCTAATTTAAACTGAATTGAAGAGGGGTTTCTGTCTAGGAAGGGAAGTGCTGTCATTTTTCATTACCTGGAAATTCCTTCTCTAAATTACATAAAGCGTAATTAGTGACTTGGATAGCGTTAGCTCATCATTCTGTATTAAAATATTTGAGGACTTGTATATGCCAGCCCCAGTGCCTCTGTTTCAACAGAAGGCTCTACATGCAGGTGATTAATAGCAAAATTTAACAATCTCTGCTAATACAAGGGGGGAAATAATTTTTTTTTTTAATTTGTACAAACACCTCCATGAAAGGGTTACTATCTACTACTCTTCTAGTCACAGAAAACTTCCATTTGCTTCCCCTCACCTCACCTCTAATACATGTCCTCAAGAAAGAGTGAGCTATGAAGATGTGTCAGAATCACGTGTCCAGTCACATCCAGTCATGTACCCACCTCACTCCCAGCCTGTAGCCAAATGGTTTCCTTTCCTGGAATGGGGAAGAGGTGACTCTCAGTCCTCTTGGCAAAGACCCCCTATGTGTCCCACTTCTTGTGTCAGTCATGAGGAGTGAGGCTTTCTTGAAAACATCTGTCGAGTGCTCCGTGAAGAACACGGTTCACACCAGGGGCTTACACGTGCTCCTGGCCAGCCTGACCCCCGGGTTTCAGGGAATGAGAGGAGACACCTTGGGCATGCCACCATCTGACTCCTGGAACACCCTGCAAGGTGACACAGGCAGGGGGAAGCCACCTCAGGGAGCTGTGAGCAGCTCTGGCCATGCACAGATGCAGGAACCCCTTGGAACAAGTGAAATGGAGATACCTCCTCTCCAACAGTGTCTAATGTTGGCTGAAACCAAAGCACCTGGAAGAACAACACTTGATTCTTCCCACCTTGCCCCCAAAATGTGCAGCCCTCCTTCCCAGAGCCACTAAAAGTCAGCATTTTTATCCTTTCAGCAGCTGCCCCAGGACAATTTAGAACTATTGGCTTCATGTTAGAGACAGGAAGCCTTGTCTTGTGCATGAGGCAAAGGCAGATCATCAGCAGTACCTAAATCCACTGCTGCAAGCCAAAGCCCCCTTCCAAACCTTGCAGAGAAGTGCTCACGCTGCATTAACAACAACAGTGCTCTGTGCCAACAAGAAGAAATCCTTGGGTTGAAAAAATTAGTCAATAGAGTAACATTAAAATCACAGAAGCCTTTTGAAATAACAATAAAAGTAGCATGTTTATTTTCTTCCCTGTTCTGTGGGTCCTGGGACGCGTGCTTCCCAGCCTTTCTGGAACCCTAAGTGCCAAAACAAATGTAGCCATTTTACAAAGAATTGCATTTTTCTTGCAATCTGTTGGGACCAGGAGCTGTTTACACAAGCCATTCATTTCAAAATCATTCATAATTTAGGATATGCTCAGCATACCTATCTCCTTCCCTCAACACCACACAACTTTTCCCCAATAACAAAAATATCCCAGATGCAAATAATTTCACGTACTTTCAAGCTGTTTGCATAATTAGCCCTCGCACCTCCTGTATATTTTGCACAGGAAGACACACTGTGGTGGACAGGAGGGAGTTCATTCTGTGGATGTCCTCCTCCTGATATTAGTATAATTTAGGTGATGTCCTGATTAATTAATGTGAACCCCATTTTGGCAAAGCACTCTGCTGTTTCCAGTGTCATCTGCTGCCTGCAATGCTGTTGACCTCTAGGATGACCAGTCCCCTCAAGAGCAGGTTACTCTGCACCAGTTATTATTTTTTGCAGTCATTGGCCACTGCATGATTGCAGAGTAGCTGCCATCGAGCCCCGGGCGCCTTTTCAGGCCGCTGATGCTCAGTTAACATGCAGCTGGTCGATTTTTGTTTGCTGGCTGTTCAATATTTGGCCCCAGGCATTACTTGCTGTGCAGCTCTTAGCCCAGATATTCAGGGCTGGAGCAGCCAAACAGTTCACAGACCAACAAAGACGGACTGGTGGTGTTACTAACGTTGGGCCAGCCAGGAGAAGGCAGAAAGAGTGACGAGCACTGAGCTTAGGTATCCATCCAAGTTTAGATGCTTACAACCCATTTATTTCCAAATAATCCAGGATTCCAAGCCAGGAAGTACCAGTTGTTTATCTAGTTTGACCTGCTGGATGGCACAGGCCATTAAATTCAGGGCAGTTACTACAGCATTGAATTTTAGCACTCAACTTTAACGGGAGCCACGTTTGCTTGGGTGCTTTAAGCATATTTTTTAATTGGGCTTCAGATCAGGCCTAAATGCTTTTGAGAAAAAAAAAAAAGAGATGCTCTGCTCTGTGACAGCTTGTTTTAATCACCTGCTGCTAACAAGTAGTGCCTCATTTCCAGTTCCACTGGTTTCAACTTCCAGCTCTTTGTCCACTATAGTAAAAGGTCCTATGTGCCCCAATAAGGAAATTCAACCCTCTTTTTTTTAATTTTTAAAATGATGGACAAGACCCAATATATTTTCTCTTTTCCTTTCTTTTCTTTTTTTAATGTAGAATTGCCTCCTCCTTTATCATCATGTTGAGAAACTTGCTACTTGCCTCATTCAGAATCCTTTAACTTCTATGCTGGGATAGCATATCAGCTCTGGCTTTAACATCAGCCTTGTTGAGCTGCCAGTGTTGGTCTTCAGTATCCTAGAAAACTAGTTCTTTTGTCTTCTTTCCCTTTTAGAAATGTGCTGGATTATCATGCACTGAGTTCTTCAAAGCAATTAGCTAAAAATGCCCCACCAAAACCAAATCAAAATAATAAAAAAAACCCCCAATCAACCAAACCCACTTCAGTTGGAGCATCCAAAATATTTGAGGTAATCAGACTAATCAGACATTTTGGGAAATACTGGCTGAAAGTTACTAGAATAATGTATAATAAGTTAAATTTGGAAGTATTTTGGAAGCTGCCTATGAAAGAAAGCAGCAATACCGTTTCTCCCCCAAGGCAGCACAGCAAGAGTGGGGGCTTGAAGCGCAGCAAGTTCCTTTCCATTCAGCCCCTGTTTCTTTCATCTCTCCTTGACCTACACTGACAGCTGTGACAAAAAGTCACAGTCAAGCCTGCTGAACCGTAACTTCTCTGGAGTTTCAAGCCTGAGAGTTTCTGAAAAGCAGCTGTCTTGCACAAAGCTGTGCAGAGAGGAGCAGAGGCTGCCCCCACAGAGACCCTCTGCTCGGCTGCAGCAGTGTGGGAGGGTGAAGGGGACAGGCACAAGCACCACGCCAGCAGTCCCTGAGCCCTAGGATCTGTTTCTCTGTCAGCAAAAGCCAAGGGGAATTAAAGCAAAAGAACTGCAGGAACAGACATATGGTTTCAGCACCAGGTGATTAAAAAAAAAAAAAGTAAAGAAAAAAAAAAGAAAAGAAAAGAAAGGGAAAAAAGAGGGCAAGGTTTGCTAGCCCCTCTGACCAAAGAATCTGGGAAAAATAGGATTAGTGGCAGCTCCTGGAGTTTGGGGACAGCCTATCAGGGGGCTTCAAAGAGCAGCAATAGGCTCAGGTGCCCTTCCATCTGTTTCAGTAATGCTTTATTTTCAGATCAGGGATTGGGGTTGTTTCTCCCGATGGCTCATGAAGAAGTGATGGTCCTAAATTGACCTGAGTACTAAAAGCTACAGCCTTGTTCCCCTGCCCGTATTGGGTTTGCTGGTAAGGTCTGGGGGGCAGGGGAGTTTACAGGGGTGTCTTCTGTGAGGAGCTGCTGTAAGGTTCCCCCATGTCTGACAGAGCCAACACCAGCCAGCTCCAAGGCAGACTTGCTGCTGGCCAAGGCTGAGCCCAGTGGTGGTGGTACCTCTGGGATAACAGATTTAAGAAGGGGGAAAGTGCTCTTCACAACTGCAGTTGGAGAAAGGAGTGAGAACATGTGAGAGAAAGAGCTCTGCAGATACCAGTGTCACTGAAGAAGGAGGGGGAGGTTCTCCAGGCCTGGGGCAGAGATTCTCCTGCAGCCCTTGGTGAAGACCACAGTGAAGCAGCTGTGCCCCTGCAGCCCATGGAAGTCCATGGGGGAGCAGGTGGATGCCGAGAGGAGGCTGTGACCCCATGAGAAGCCCACACTGGAGCAGGCTTCTGGCAGGACCTGTGGCCCTGTAGAGAGAGAAGCCCATGCTGGAGCAGGTTTGCTGGCAGGACTTGGGACCCCATGGAGGACCCACACTGGAGCAGTTCATGAACAACTGCAGCCTGTGGGAAGGGCTCACTTCACTGGAGAAATTATGAAGGACTGTCTTCCATGGGTGGGACACCACCCTGGAGCAGGGGAAGAGTGTGACGAGTCCTCTCCCTGAGGAGAAAGGAGGAGCAGAGATAACCTGTGATGAACCTACCACAAGCCACAATGCCCATTACCTGTTCCCCTGCTCCACTGGCAGGAAAGACACAGAGATTTTGGGAATAAAATTAAGCCCAGAAAGAAGAAGGGGGGTGGACGGGGGGCAGATTGTGGGGAAGTTGTTTTTAGATTTTATTTCTCATTACCCTACTCTGATTTGATTGGTAATAAATTATGCTAATTTCCCCAAGCTGAGTCTGTTTTGCACATGACAGTGATTGGAGATTGATCTCTCCTTGTCCTTATCTCAACCTGTGAGTCATTACATTTCCTCTCCCCTGTCCAGCTGAAGAGGGAGTAATAGAGCAGCTTTGGTGGGCACCTGGTGTCTAGCTGGGTCAACACACCACCCTGCCCAAAGTCAAGAGAGGCTGAGGATATTTCACCTTGAGCCAGTACTACTGAGAAAGAGCCACCTCTGCAGAACATCCTTCCTCTGGGTGCTGTGCTCTGCATGGGAGTCACCACAGTCCTGCTGGATGAGGGCCATGAATTGCAAAGAGGAAGGTAAAAACTTGTCCCTAGTGATGCCATGATGATTTT
>VZRS01015022.1:0-45101 GCA_013398055.1 Ifrita kowaldi
GTTATTATACATCTGCATACAAATGAATAATGGAGAGACAGGAATTGTCTCCTTCTTTTTCAGTTTGACTTCTTAAGGCTTGTATAGCTGTCAATTTTCCAACGACTGGGCTTTCAGCTCTTTCAACAGTAAACATTCCTATGAGAAAATGCTCAGAAAATGAGGGACCAAGTTATCTTTTACCATTACACCACTTTCTGTGGGCAAAACAGGTTAGTCTAGGGCACAAGAAAGAATTGTGCAACATTCACAAAGAAGGAATATGCAGGTGCTCCAGCTTAGACTAATAAATGCATTTTCTTCATCAAGTGGTAAAGGAATAATCTCACTGAAGGCAAAGAGCCATTGGACAGGAGACATCTGGGTGTGCTTCACTAGAAGTGAGCTGCATGTTGTCTGGCCATATCTGTGTGGCAGCCAGGAAGACATTTCATATCCTGTATGATTTCAAATTATTATTTACTGAACTTGGTATTGTATAAACTTCAGTTCCATTTTAAATCCTGTGAAAGAAAACACAGTTATGTCCCCAAAACACAGGAATGGGAGTATAGAAATCAGGAAATTCCTCCTGGTTGAGCCCAGGGGTTTTGTGTAAAGAACAACCATACACATAATAGACAGAACAAGAGCAGTAGTTCTTAAGGTATCAGATTCACAAGAGCTTCGGCTATAATGGAAGTCTTGCTTCTTTCCATCCTCCACCCTCTGCATATTAGCTCACAGGAAGCATGGCACAGAATCTTGACAAAATCCCATTGATTTGTTATGTATTGAAGTTTGCCAAATGCTAACCCACAAACTTGGGATAGAATTAATTTCTTCTGCCAAAGCATTTAATCTAAATGCTGCAACAATCTAATGAAGAAAATGTTGATTTGAAGGTTGCCTGGAAAAAGATACACATAAATACTTATTCCATGAATTCAAGAGATAACAATATGACAAAGTTATTCCAATAAAAAACTTGCCAGTTGTGCGAACATTTTTCTCCCCAGAGTGGTGTCATGGAATCAGTAGAAAAAATGTTCCCACCTCATAGTAGAACATAATGAAAAAATAAAAATAAGAAAGTAAGTAAGAAAATATGAAATCTTTAATTTAAAAATACCTCCTTCAGTATTTTGCTGAAATTATTAAGGGTTTTCTGTGAATTGCAGTTGTTTTCTTTGGCTTACGAGCTGCATCTGGAGGATTTATACTCCCTAATAGAAGTGGCTGTTGAAAACAGGGCAGAAATGATGAGGACTAAAGCACGCAAGTTGTGACAGGCCTTTTATTATCTCATTGAAAACTGAAAGGGGGAGGCAGGGAATATTTTATGAGTGATGTGTTTCTTACATTTTGGAGGAAAAGAAATAATAGAATATGCTGGGAAATGCTATGAAAGTTCACATCAGAACTGTGAAAGACACATAACACTCTATTTTGGGACAAAAAGGAAAAAGATTGGCTAGAAAGAAAAAATCCTGAAAAATCTGGGTCCAGTGTTCCAGTACAAGAACCCAATCCAGAATGTATGTTTTTCAGTACTGCCTGGTTGCTAACACAAGGATTTCAGATTCTTGCTTTATCTTTGTTGATAACCAAAACCTTCATCATACAGATGGAGGCTACTCCTCCTTGATCTCCTCTCCTATCTGGCTTCAACTCCCAGTATCATCTCCTCTGAGTCAGAGCACTGTCCTGGGCAGAGGAAACACATTTCTCAGTGCCTGAATACAGTGCAAACCCCACCACCTCTCTCAGCATCTATGTTTGACAAGAGAGCCCCTCAACCCTGCAGGCACGTCCCTCCTCCAAGAGGCCGTCAGCACCCAGCTCTTGCCGTGGCAGCAGCCCCAGGCGCATCCAGTGCCCAGGCTCTCCCTAGAAGCAGAGTACAGCACCACTGGGCCCAGCCTTGCTGCTGGCTTTGTGCCGGCCGTGGGCCCTGCCTGGAGCTGCTGCCCTGGAGAAGCTCCTCTCTCTACACCGACCTCGCAGCAGCCGAGGTGTCAAACACTGGGAGCCTGGAGGAGCGCTGGGGACTGGGCTTCTCCCGTGCTGCCACAGATCAGGGTGGACGCTCATTCCTAAGTCCTGTGCACAGCAACGTGTGTGCATTAATGACTGTAGCAATGGTGTAGGGCTGTGATCCTCTACATTTTGGATTCAAGCACTGCCATGTAAGTGCTTTTGAGAAGCCAGCCACCATTTCATTTAAAGTTAGACAGTGTTCTTTAGCAATATCATGATTAAGAAACAATACATAATATTTGATGAAGTATTAAATGAATAAATTTAGCTAATCACTTTTTAAATACGCATCAATTCAAGAACTAAATGAAAGTAAGAGACCCATTGAGGAACACATTTTTAAGCCCCAGGTGCTGAATTCGCGTGTCCCTTTTCAAAGACAAGGATGACAATAACTAGGTGCACTTCTGTTCCCTGTGTATGTTGCACATAGGCATTTATGGTTCATGGATTACAGTCTGAAGACCATGAGAGGCCTGTAAGGCCACAGAAGGTGGTCTACAGCTGGCATGCAACTCTGTATTTCATGATAAAAGTGCTTGGTGGTTTGTGAAAACTAGATAGTGTCTGAACAGCAATGTCAATGTTAAACATATCCATGATTCAAACAGCCCAGAGATCAGACAGATTTCTCTACCTAGGAAAATGTTCAGGATCCCACTGACTCACCTCCCCTGCCATCCATTTCAACTCCCTGTCTGCTCAGGCAGACCCAGTGAGGTGGTTTTTGTGGTTGCCACACACTGTTTGCATGCTGGTCTTTTTAGAGTTCAGGTCTACCTTTGACTGAAGGCAACTGACTAAAAATATTAAGGCATGGCCTGTAGAATTCCCACAGCAGAAGTGTTTCCTGATCAGATTTTCTAGCACTAAAAAGGTATACCCCGTTCATATTCCAAAATAGCCTTTTCTAATGGTTCCTCTATACCTTGCCCATGATGAGTGGCATTTTTGACTGCTACATCATCCAGGTTTCTAAACCACTTGTACTGCCATTGATGCCATGATGATTTTTTGCCTTTTCTTTTATACCCCTTCTATATACCCTTTTTGTACCCCTTTTTATAGCTTTTTGTATTCTTAGTGTTATTTAGCCTACATTTTTAGGCTTATTTTGTTAAGCTAGGAGACTTAAACATTTTAGAAGCTTCATAGTTAGGGATCAATGTGTCCCAGACCCCAAGGTCCTCTCCAGAACACGTTTTGTAAACTGAGATAGAACCATCCAGGGGAAGGTTCCTCGGGGAGGGGGGCTCACTCAAGCTTCTCATTGGGGAATTTTTGATAGATATGCTAATTTGTAAGACCTATAATGTTATACCTGATCTATTGTGGGGTGTGCATTGCAGTGTGCATTTCGGCACACTCCACCTGGACGTGGTGCACCTAAGGATCCTTAAAATAAATACTGAGGTAAAATCCCGTTTTCCCTTCTAACCGTGTTTGATTCTTGATTTTAAGACCAGGAAAAGGCATCACCATAATCTCCCAACATTTTTCCCACCTCTAGCTGAAACTTGATGGAAAAAGCATTAAGGTAATGCAGTTCTGAGGATTATCCATAGGCCTCCAACTGCAGTCATGCAGACTTCTTGAGGAGGACTGTTTGGGAAGTCCCTTTTTTCTTTCATTTTGAAAAGGAAATTTGTGTTTTCATTAATCCCCTGAAGTGCAAAGAGCAACATGACTGGGAAGCCTGTAGTGTGACTGGGGAGAACTGAAATCAAACATAGCATAGAATGAGAAGAGAGATGTAGAAATTGCAGACTGAGTGGACAGAGTCTGTTTCTGAATTATGACTGCTTTTAGCTCAGCCCCTTTCTTGTGGTCAGAAGTCACTTGATCCAAGCTAGCAGCTCTGCTATGTGTGAACAATGGTTTTTGTCTGCAGGAAAATGTCTCTGCTAGAAGCTGGGATGGCACAGTGACATCCAGCAGACCGGCTGAGAGCAGCAGCCCTTTCCAGAGCATGTGGCAGAAAATAAGAAGACAGAATTTCAGCTGCTTGGCTCTGTGAGACCTGTCTCCATGGAGAGGAGACCAGTCACTTGCTAAGATTAGAGCCACCTCTGCCCAGCATTCCCTGCACACCCTTTAATGAACCCACGTGAGATTTCAAAATCCACATGCTGAGTTCACTCATCCCTCTTCAAAAGTAAGGATGCCATGACCTGGGTGCACGTGCTGATAGTGCTTGTGGAGAGCAGTTATCACCCAGAGACTACTGGGATGTTCAGCCATGCACCAAGGCACGGCCAGAGGAGAACCTGCATGGGCAAGGCAGGGTTTGGTGCTCTGCACCTCCTGGGACACTTTGCTTCCCAGGGTTGGGAAGAGCACATGAGGAAAGGTTAAAGGGGCAGAGCAAAGCACCTGCAGGTCCTGGTACCCTGTAAGGACATCTAGTAATTTCATCCTTCATTTCCCTGGTGCTAGCTGGCACCAGGATCTCTCAGAAACACAGTGCAAGCAGTCTTCATCAAGACTAAGTGCAACAGCAGGAGACGTGCTGCTCTGCGAGCCTTCCATGCTGAGAAGCTTCCATGCTGTTAGCTGAACCTGCACAGAGCTTAATTGCCATCTCTATGGAGCCTTGCAGAGTCAGGGGCAATCCACCTTGTGCAGAAAATGTCAGATCTCACCCAAAACACTTCTCTTACTACTTTAACTTAATGACCACTCTCAGTTTCCCTTTACTGACTGCCCCTTTATTGACAAAAAAGAAAACTCTTTTTTTGAGTGACAAGAGAACTGTTTTTCTCCCGTTTATTGTAGTGTCAACCTGAAAAACTATTGACATCAATAATGCTGAACATCACGAGAGAGGAAGATCAGGCCCCACAGATTCACAGAGGAATTAAAGGGATCACTGGCTCAGAAAAAGTATAACAATTTTCATTGTCACCAACAATTGTACCGTTCCACCTGCAAGGAAAGTTTCTCTTTCGAGACTGCCTTTCAAAGTGTCTTTAGAAGGTCAGTATATTCTATACTGAGCCCTCTTCTGGTGAGTGCTAGTAAGCAGATACTTTAGATACATTAAACAAATGAGACAGGAAGAATTGTTTTGTTTTCTCATCTCCAATATTGAGCAAGTCTGCTTAGTGAAAGTCCAGCTTTCGAGGTACTGGGACATCTGTGGACAATCACATTCTGAAGTTTGCTTATTTGTACAAGATCTTGATGATGGATTTCATATGCTTGAGCAAAACCTGTTCACGGGAACATTTGTTAAACTACTGTTCATACACCGAAGTATTCCATGAGAAAAAAAAGATTTTTTTCTGGTTCACAGAGTTCATTTGAACTCGGTTCTGATCTGCAGAGTCTATAATACACACTGCTGAGAAACACTGAAAAAGCCCAAAAGAATCCAGCATGAGTGAGACACTGAAGTGCACTTAGACCTTCAAGACCTGACATTAGTTATGTGTATCAGGAATAGCTGTCACATAAATAATTCCAAATCTTTGGTCTTTAGTTCCACATTTTGTTCCTTTCTAGTTATTATTTTTTCTCATTGTTCAAATTCCCCATCATAAAGTCAAACAAACACTTCTTATCAAATATTTCTTGACCACTTGCTTCATATCTTAACTGCCATGTGACCACTTCATTTCACTTCACTCAGACAATCTATATCATGTAACAAGTCCATTATTTATTGGAAGTTAATTATATATTATGTAATGTAATGGTCTGTATTAGATATGTTATAATGATATAGCATAACAACTGTATAATACCTTATACAACATATTTTATCATCATTTCATATTATATAATACATTATATAATTACTACACTGTTTCGTATACAAATATGCACTAAACACATTATATACATTACAAAATGTAATAATATAATTACACCTAATGTGATATTTTAAGATATATTTAATGTGTAGTTAGGGATAATTAATCATACACTTTTGTTAACCTAATTGATTTTTAACAATCTGTTCATTAGTTCATATCAAGCTCAAAGAAATGTTTCCTTTTCAGAGCATTTGCCTAAAGAAGGACAAAAATTAAAAGAACTGATCTATCGGTCATCCACCATCAAGGCACTTTGGCTATTTATTAGATATCATTTGTATTACAAGACCATTTCCACAACATCATATTCTAATATTAATTGTCTCACTGACTGGCAAATTGGAATTCTTTCAAGGGTGGTGGTACTACAGCTTTCAGTTGCATCACATCTCTACAGATAAACAGACTAAAAATATCTATAGTGTGGGGAAGATGCTCTGGATCTTTCCTGGAGTTTAGAATATTGTTTCTTGCCATATCTTTTGGGGAATATTTTTAAGGTTGGTCATAATCAATGATTTGTTTATAGCACAGAGCTTTAAACCAAATCTTCAGCCCTTTCTAGCAAGCCAATTAGCAGGACTCATTATGTAAAAGAGGATATTCCAGCAGAATTTCTGTTTTATTTATGTTGGGCTCTACTCAAAGATCCCTTTGGTTTCTGCTTAGTTAAGAACAGAAATGAGCTACTCATGCACAAACAAAATAAAATAAAAATGTTAAGGAGACATCTTTTATCTTCCAGGACAATTTTTGTCCTGAAGTATACAAAAATGCTTGGAGTACTAGATCATTACACCTAAACTATTTCAGTGGGTCTAGCTCTGCTTGCACTGGTGGGGCCTCCCCTTGAATATTGTGTGCAGTTTTAGTTAGTGCAATATAAGAAAGATATTAAACTCTTAGAGAGAGTCCAAAGGAGGGCAACAAAGATGGTGAAGGGCCTTGAGGGGCAGCCATATGAGGAGTGGCTGAGGTCACTTGGTCTGTTCAGCCTGGAGGAGACTGAGGGGAGACCTCACTGCAGTTACAACTTCCTTGTGAGGGGAAGAGGAGGGGCAGGCACTGATCTCTTCTCTGTGGTGACCAGTGACAGGACCTGTGGGAATGGCCTGAAGTTCTGCCAGGGGAGGTTTAGGCTGAATATCAGGAAAAGGTTTTTGACCCAGAGGGTGGTTGGGCACTGGAACAGGCTCCCCAGGGAAGTGGTCACAGCACCAAGACTGACAGAGCTCAAGAAGAATTTGGACAATGCTCTCAGGCACAGGGTGTGACTCTTGGGGATGGTCCTGTGCAGGGCCAGGAGTTGGACTTGGTGATCCTTGTGGGTCCCTTCCAGCTCAGCTGATTCTGGGATTCTGGGATTCAGGATATGACATGAGACCCCCACCACCCCCTCTGATAGCTCTAGTTTAGCTACACCTTTCCATACATGCCTACATTTACTTTCTCCTGCTCAGACAGACAGTGCTTAAGAGTAGCTCTGTTGAATCATAAAAGATATTTTTGCTTGGGCAACTAAATTCTTCTTGAACTGGCTTGAGACAAGCCATCCTTTGGCTTTGCATTAATTAGACCTCCTTTGACTATAGTGGAAACTAGATATTCTGTATGTTGGTACATACCTACAAATAGACATCTGTAATGTGTCTTGACTTCTGATCTGGATCCCAGTGAATATATTTAAATGCAAAGCTTTGAGACAAAGCAATTACATCATTAACACAACTTATACTGCTGAGGCCACAGCCAAAAGCAAAATTCAACTTTAATTACTTCATTTTTTGTAGCATGTTTTGAAATATTTTGAAGGCAGAGTAGTTCTTGCTGTATTGTCAGGAAACTAGATGCAAAACTAAGAAAAGAAATGCAGAACCAGGCCACAGGTAAAGGGTTTGTAAGGCAGTCATGTAAGGCAGCCATACTAGGAAAATAAACCACAATATTTTGTGGATAAAGAACATCTGGCAGAAAAGGGTCAGATTTCCCAGTCTTCCTGGTAAAACTTGTAGTACGTCAGCTGTGCACATCCAAGCTCCTCGCTTGAAGGGTACTCTTGCTCCTTGTCCTTGCTCCAGCTGATTAAGGTACATTCAGAAGGCCAAAATATGAATGACCTGTGATCTCCTCCAGCTCTCCCTTCCAAATGCCACCTAGGATAACAGAGTCAGACTGAACCTTACCAACTCTCTCCCTTAGTTCTTTCCTGATGAAGCTAATTTAAAGACCAAGCCCCAGGTTGTCAGTGAAACCCAAAATAAAGGATTTGTCTCTGTCTGGGCAGGAGCTGCAGGTGCTGTAGGGTGGCCAAGAGGGCCTTTAGCCCTGGTGCCATTTCGGTTTATGTGTGAGGTCTAGAGAGTTACTCCAGTGAAGCCCATCCTTTCCTGCCATGTACTCCCAGGGAAGCAGAGCCCAGACACATGAGCTCGGGTCTGACCAGCCTGGCAGAAAGCTTCTCATGGCAGGACCATTCTCTTCTGGGCATTTTCATCTCCTCTCCTTACATAAGTTGATCAAAGGAGCCATGGTTCACTTAAGATTTGTTCCACTGTAAATAAAGCCAGAGCCTTAACCACAAACACTTTACATGTGCTTGTTAGCAGTGTTTAAGTTATGTGCCAGTCCCTCCTGGCTGTTTGCACCTAGTCCAAGATTCATTTATTACCATTCCATGTTGTCTAACACTATCCTGCTGATCTATAGGAAAAAAATGCATAGTAAGCAACAACTGAGTATTATAAAAGGCTCCCACTTTTGCTGTTTAATGCATTATCTGACTCATATATCTTTACATTGCCACAAGGTTCTGGAAATTAAAGTGTTGGAACGTGACTTGCATGGTACTGAAGAATTTCTGGTAGGTTTGCAAGGTATCAAATGAACAGCTCAAATATTTTCAAGATGTATGCCTAATAAGTGGAAAAATGGGTGTGTGATTGTGCCACTGTTGATAGCCAGTGCAGGCATGCTCTCATTTCACATAGGAACACTTTTTGTACTGCTGCTTCACATAAGTAAATGTTTCTCCATTGTCATTTGAGGGATTGTTTTAAAGCCAAGTATCCAAACATATACTATACAAATAAAACTTTTATCACTTCATTATTCCATATATGGGACTGATTTGTAAGCAGACCTTGAGTTTCAGTCTCAGAAATCTCAGAAGCAGAAAACTGAGGCTTCAGCTCCACAGCACACAGCCACTGTCATCCACTGCTGCCACCTCTGCACATCATGCAGGAGCAGAAGGGCAGCACATGTCAGATGTGCACAGAAAAGTTGCACTAAGTTCTAAAAAACCTCTGTGAATGAACAGATAAACTAGGTTCCAGTGAGTTGAACTTAATTTTGGAAGCAGCTATTAACCTAAAGAAAACACTGTGGTCAAAGGTAAAAGATTCATTGCACTGAAATTTAAAATGTTTGGAGAACAAGCTCAAAAGGGGCATTGAGCAATACAATTTCCATCTTCATTTTTCTTTAGATTTTGTAATTACAAATTAGTTAGAAACAAGTAACATCAGAGTCATTCAATGTACTAATTTATTAAAAAGACACATTTAGGTACGTATTTATCATATCAACAAGAATACCAGGGACTTGTCCCATTGTGTCTTAAGCAAATACAGGATAGAGCAAAAATTTTCGTAAGTGTGTAAGTCTGACAGACTGACTTAAGAGTGTATTCCAGATGTAACTGGAATTCCTAAAATCATAAATGCTAATTTCCCATTTCCCAAGGAATTTCAGAATATCAAATAACTTCACTGCGCACCTCCTTGTGGCAAATAAAAAGAATATAGAGGATGGAATTGGGCACTTTGGAAGACCACTCTGACAAGTATTTAACTTATTGCTTCCCTACAAAATATTATGACCAAAGTTGACCTGAAAATCACGTTTTGAAAGAAAATCTTGAGGTTTTTTCAATGACAGGCTTAATGGATGGATTTGGGAAGAAGCAGCATAGTGTACACACCAGGAACTGAAGAACTTTCCCCTCTTTTAATTAGTAAAGACACCTGTGAGGGACAAGCATTAAAATCTGCAAACATTTTAACTCCTACCTAAAATCCTGGAAAACTTGTGTAAAGACTTGTTAACTTTTTGGATTGTATACCTCAAGAAATTTTAGACATCTGGAAAAATTCCAGACAGCTGGATGTCAATAGGAGTCAGGTATGAAAAAGGACTGATGAATAAAGATAGTATGTAGACTGCTGCTTAGGAGTAACATAGATAGTTGTCATAGTGGCTTTTAATCAACACTTTCAAGTACATTGTTGACGTTTTTCAGGTGAATTTGAACACATCCAGAATTTGTTGATCTCCTTTTCCCATTCTGTCCAGCATATCATCATCTTCAGACCTGAAACAAGTTTTTTTAAAAGTTACTAAAAAAGCCTTATAAACACATTTTTTTCTCTTGACAATGATGATGACAGTATGCCAATTTAAGCAGTGGTTAATTAATTCACTCTGTCAAAGGGGAAAAAGTTATGTGTCTGGATTACTTATGTTGTCATGGTATCTCTCCTCCCTCAAAACCAAATCTGGGGGAGTGCTGTCATCCCAAACATCCCATCAGTCCAAACCTGCTTGGCTGTCATCACTTCCAGACTCTGTCAGTAACTGGTAATAAGGTGTTTTCATAATTCTCTTTTCCATGTTTATACAAAACATATTTCTGATGTATATGATATAAAGGATTGTGCACTAAGGTTTATGTCACTTAACATTCTGCAATGAACACTTAATTCTCAACAGCTAAATGATCTGTTTATTGACAAGTATCAATCTACTAACTAGATGTGGCCTCAAATGAGTGTTTTGTTTACTGTCTGGCCAAGTGCTAACTCTGCCCAGAGGACATCAACATTTCTAAATATTTGGAATGTGATTTTAAACTTTCTCACTAGAAGACAGGCAGGTGAATACATTTGATTTCGAATGGACTTCCTAGAGAAAAGTGCCAAAAAGTAGAGGTGTAATCTCAGATGACACTCTGATCCTTCAAATGCATTTGTGATGTTTTCAAACGCCTGGGTCCCAGCTGGCAGACCTGCAAAACAATCAATAGGTCTTTGGGCAGGGGTCTAGAGACCACCTTGAGCTTACTAAGAAAAGCATCAATAGCTAGGAACACCTGGGGTTCCTTGTGTATAGTTGCTGCAAATACTCTACTTGTCGAGTACATTTTAGAATGATAATCAGTTCATTTTGCTTTTGCTTCTGGTTTGCCCGTTCCTCAAAGCAGTCTCCAGGCCAGAGATTGTATTCACACAGGGGTGGCAGCCCCAAAGAGGGTCACTGGTTCCCCTCTGCATTGTGCAGAATGTCAGGACAAGCTCAGGATGCTCTGGACAAGGCAGAGACATTTTGGAACCATCAAATGGGAAGGACTGTCAGATGGGAAGGACCTTTCCCACAGGACCTTTGCTGACCAGTGCACTCGAATTTTATTATGTGAGCAGTTTATATTGACATTTATATTGACATATACTTGGGAAATATAATTAAAAGTTTCACCCTGAAAGGACTTTCTTTGTTATGTAATCATGTGGTTACAAGTCCTGAGTTGGTACATTTAAGGATAAACCATTAAAATAGAAATAATGAGGAGGATTTTTTCTTTGTTTTGAAAGCTTTTAGCAGATTCTGAGGGATAGATCTTCTCCCTGTTCCAAATCCTATGATTATGAATGAATGACTATCAAAAATTCATGTTGTTGAATGGTGTCAAAAAAAATTGTGAAGATGCTGTGGACCCCTGACCCTTCTTTCAGGAGGTCCTTACATACAGTTTAAACCTAAGGAATATTAACACAATTATGTTTCCACCTCCAAATTACTGGTTTTTTCTTTATACTAATTTTTCCTTTCTATATTATGAACAAAAGAGGTATTTTTCCTATGCTCTACCATGGAGTGTTTATTTTCTGTTCTTTCTTGTCACTTTCCTTAATTGAAATTAAAGAAGCCATAGTCTGCAAGAGCATGATTTGTTCCCTGTGCATGAAAACATAATGTCCTTCTACGTTATCTCAGTGGGGAGCACTGTGACTGCAATGCACCAAAAACCCTCTGAAATTAAAAGCAAATAAACAAACTGGATTTATTTTAAACAAAACAATGGAAAATTCCTATCAGTTTAAGAGAGCAAGGTTGCAGAAATGTTTCCAATTCTTTGCCAAGCTCCCCACTTTCTTTCTGCCCAGTAAGAAAAGCAACACCATGCTGCATTTTCCTGATTGGTGACCATGTTATCATGATTCTTTCTTTCCTATCACCATAAAAGGTAGTAAACAAGTAACTTAGGAAATTGGCAATATTACAACTATTCATTGCAGTTGCCTTCACATCAAGATGTGTAACTATCATTAACCAAATAATTCAACTTCAATGTTATAATAGAAGTATTATTTATTATTTTATTATATTTATTATAATAAATTATATAATTATAATTGTATGTAATTATATTTATTATAATATTATTAATAATATTTTATTATTATTTAGTATTATAATAGAAGTATTATTTCAGCACTAGCCTGAAATCATTGCAAAAGTTTTTGGGGTAAGAGGGATATTTTCATCTGCCACAGTTAAAATCGGTGTGATCACTGACTGTGACCAATAAAATAATCATTTCAACTTCAGCTGTCAGTCTTTGGTAACAATATCACACAAGTCATCACAGCATCAGACATCACAGTCATAAATCAAGGACCTTCTTGTATAATACAGAACAAAAATTATGACCCTTGACTTTAAGTTCCCTGTTCTAAGGACAGATATGACTCAGTGATGACAAATGTCAGGTTGGTTTCCTGTGTGTTTTGCATGACACTCTCTAAAACACAAAACTACACACCAGTGATAGCAAACCTGTCTGCAAAAGGAAGTACCTGACGCAGGAAATTACTCATCTCCAGAATTTATTTGAATCCCTACCAGCTCACAGCTCACTTGTGATTACTTTTGTAAGTTGAAAAGGAATGAAACCAAACCATACCACTTTCATTTCATTAAACCAGGAAAATTCCCCCAAAATAAATTTAGATAACAAGAGGGATTCAGAACTTCCAAGACATTCCTTTAGGGGCTTGCTGGGTAAGCAAAACTATTTTTTTTTTTTTTTTTAAAGAAAGTGTGTTACCTGAAGTGGCCTTTATGGAAATTCTCTACCTTTATGAAAAGATCCAATGACTTGAAAATATTCCCAAAAGCCTCAGATTTGGAACATATTTAGCAGACTAACCCAGGTCAAATCCTGTTGCATCACTGAAGGAATTGCAATGGTAATGGTGTACGTAAGGGAATTCAGCATAAGGGCAGGAATATTTCGTGCAACTGCTCACATCAGCACCTAGAACATTCTCCTGGGTCTCTGTTTCTGTGCACCTAATCCAGTGCCTCAGAAAGCTTTAGTGCATGTGGTTGTATAAAGGGAAGGTTTCTTGTCTCTGCAGTTTGCAATTAGCTCTCTCTTTCCTACAGTCTCCTGCCTTAGTAAATTTAAACCCTCACAAAATTGAGTTTAAAATAGGAATACGATACAGAAATTTTTGCTGAAATGCCAGGAGTTAATCTGTGCTCACAGGACGATTTATCCCTTTGATCCTCCCTCTGACACCTGGCTGTGGCTGTGGCTAACACTTGAGCTACAGTGCAAAAGGAATGCAGGCTCCAACACTCCCAAGATGCCATAACAACAAAAATGCAGTGCACAAACACGTTTCTGTGTGAGTTCCTTATCAACACAAATACTCATAAATAAGTGTGGAAGGCATTTCTTCTACAGGTAAGGACTGCAGAGCACAAGTCACCAAGGCTGAGCACCAGGAAAGCAATAACCAAGTCCTTCTGCAAATCTTACTGTGACTGTATGAAATCTTTTCAGGAGTCACATTCCCTCTGGGTGATGTTTTGATGCAGTGCTTGTCTTACTGGAATAATTTCCATTTCTACAAATGGAGAAGTCATTTTTAATTAATCCAGATGTAAAGATAAACCTGCTCAAAATGAAGTCATTCCCCAGGTTTGCCAGTCTACTTCCCTGAAGAGTGATCAAGATGTTCTTGAGAATCAGAAGGCTGATGGATCTAGGGAAAGTGCACCAAATACTGTATTAGGATAACTGAGCAGGTTTAATGAGCCCACTATTCTAATTCAGCGTGTTGAAGAACACCTTTAGTGCAGGTAGCTCAGTGTGCAGGCTGCAGATTGAGCTCTGGGTGGCGGGTGCAAGAGGCAAGAGGCCAAGAACTGGCACTGATCTGTTGCACAAGCAAGAGCTCAGGGCCCTGTGGCCCAGCCAGATGACCAGACTCTGAGAGGCACAGCAGGAGCCAAAGACCCCCAGACTTTCACACTCTTAGCCTGTGAGGATATAAAAGCCAGAGGCTTTCCTTTGTTTGGGTTCCCTCCTCAGAGACACCCAGCTTGAGTTTTTATCTTGTTATTTAGTTACTGCACCAAGATTAAATTATTTTAAGGATCCAGATTCTGGAAACCCAGGGTTAAGCCAGTAAGCAAACCTGGTCTGTCTGTGTGAGAGTGGGGTGTGCAGGGAGTCAAGCGGGGCTGCCGTCAGTCACTGGAGCCACCCCCGCCAAGGTGCCTCTGCCCCAGCTCAGGTGGTGTGAGTGTGGCTGCCAGAGTGGCTCCTGGATGGTCAGACAGGAAAGCTTCCTTAACACAATCTAAAGTTCAGTGCCAGTTTCTCTTGCATGGTAGCTTAGAGCCTATGCCAAAACCTTAAATATGAATTAGTATGCCTGAAACACAAGAAGGCATCTGTGTTAATGAACAAAATGAACCCAGAGACAGAACCATACAGCAAGCCTCACACCACATGGAGAACTCCTCTTCCAGTCCAAAATAGTGTCATAGATTCTGGAATGTGATGGGATGGCCTGTGATGTTCCCTGAACTATACCCAGATGCTGTTTGGGAAAGCCTTAGATATGTCACCATGGGACTGTGTCCAGTTCTTTCAGAATTTATGTATTTAGTTTATGTACCTACCTTCAGGAAGCCGCATTTTTAATTTATCCATCTGCTGATAGTGTTTATACAGAGCCACAGTAGAAGTTCAGGGCTTTGCTGTTTTAAGTGTTTTTATGCTGAGAAGCATGTGTCCAAAAGTACTCTATCCATCAGTACCTCCAGCCCATGATACCACACGCTCTTACCCAGTGAAATCCAACATTCCCATACCAATTTCTCATTCAGAATGACCTGTGCCAACTCAGAATGGTGCCCAGGAGTTGTGAAGTGCTACCTGATATGGGTCAAACCTTGCCAAAAGAATTCGAAGAATGTAACAGTAGAGAGGACTAGTTCCCATACCCAGGGGTACACTCTGATACGATGTAATTTATGAATGTAGATGTAGCAGGAGAGACTGCTTTAATCCATGTGTATCTGCCAGTCCAAGCTACAGGCAAACACTACACAAGGCAGGCCTTCCTTCATCCCTTCCATTGTCCCTATCTTCAATTTCTACAGAGCAACTCAATTCAATAACTAATTACATTAAATAAAACCAAAGTGAGAACATCATCTTTTTCTGCACACAGAGAATTCTCTACCCAGGACTTTGTATTAGCAACAGCAAAATAACAAAATTTTTATTTAAAGCTAAATATTTACTCATACATTAAAAAAATATAGTGTACATGACGGCTATCACAATAAAATATTTTTAATACACTAACATATAAAAAGAACAACTTTAAGACTTGGAGGTTGCAAATCAAACTCTAATGGAGTCCATGGGAGGATTGCTGCATACTTCAGTAAATGCAGGCACTGGCTCGCAGTTCCAGCAATGTTAAATTTCCAGTAACTATTAGCTAAGTGGGAATTCCTCCAGAATTGCAGAAATGTATCTGAGAGCCAAATTCAGTCCTAAGTATTTTTAAAAATACTTTTATAATCATGCTGAAATACTGGCATGACAAGGATCAAGATACAGGAATTCCTACTGTGATTATTGACATTTGTTCAAAGTATTATATACTCTGAATGAAGAGCAGTATACAGTGTCTCTGGCTTTGACATATCCAATTTTGTCTTGAGTTTCTTAATTATTTTATTATTAAAAATACACAGTTTTTAGGTCAAACCTTTTATATACACCATATTATATCAGCCAAGGGGGAAAAAATAAACATATAAAACACAGATTCCTCTTGATACATTTAGAAATTACGTGTAATAAACATTTCAAACTGAAAATGGGTCCTGAAAGAGCAATTGGATCATCTGACACAGAGAGTAAAACAGAGGAGAATTCACAAAATTAAGAGATAAAATTGTATTGCATAACTGCAGCATTGCAAAGGTCACTCCTTTAATTTACTGTAAAGCCGATTATAATACAATACAGACCCTTCTTTCAAACACTGTGTAATAATCACTAAGGGGGTAGCAATCAGCATTTCACTTTTGAAATAAGAGGATCTGTTGAGTAAAACTTTGAAGCAGGTTTTTCCACCTCTAGCTCTCTTCAAGGGACAGAATAGGCTTCCTACATATGCAAACTACATAAAGCTGAAGAATTTTATTACAGGACAGAGCAATAATCCAAAATCAATTTGACAAATGGGAGAAGTGGTCTCAAAACATAGGTACAAGTGCAGAATACTATTTTTCAGAGGTAATGTTGATCTACCAGAATACAAGTACAGGGATAACTGAGTACATATTCTTTCAAAAAAAAAGTTTAGCACTGAAGCTAAGATTCAGATGAAAAATCACAAGTGCCATACTAGTTGGGGAAAGCCACAGTGGCACATTTAAAAAGAAATATGCCTCTAAAGACATGAGGAAGTAGTATTTCTGTTCTGCTCTGCTTTGGTAAGACTTCAGTTGAACAACTGTACCTAATTGGGATGGCAGCATTTCAGTAAAAGCAAAACAAAAGCATACAGTATAAAAGCTACCCAGTTCAGTTTCTGCACTGAATGCCTTTTTGAGTGTGATATTTAACTATTTTTATGAACTTAATTTCAGTGATGCTTGCATGGAAGATGAAGAGAACGTGAAGAACACTCACTACGCCAGCAATATCTTCTGGCCCCTGCTTTTCATGAGCAAGATAAATTGTATAAACATATAAACACTCCCCCTTGTCTTAAATACCTCTCCAGACTTTACTGAGTAGCCAGTGTACTGCCTTCAATAGGATAAGGCTGGAGCTAAAAAGGAAGCAAACCCAAAAATTGCTTTCATTAGCCTAGAACCCCCAAATCCTCAAAAAACTCATTAGAAAAGCCAGTATTAACTAGGTTGCAAGCTGTTTTCCTCAGCTGAACTCCCTTCTCACCCTAATTTCTTTTTCATTTTTATTTATCTTAAAAATAGCAATAAATAAGTAATAACGGTTCCTTCAAATCGTATTTCTGACATGAGACAGATTTATCATTCTGTTTGCCAAACAAACAGCTTTCTAATGGTTTTTTCTTTGTTCAGGGCTCTGAGGCATTTTAGATCCCTGCGGCAATGGTAAGAAATTCCACATTTTTCCTTTTTGTTGAGCAGACCTTTGGCAGCCTGCAGAGAGAGGCAGCTATAATAAGGAGCATGTGTCAGGCCCTGAGCATCTCTCCTTTGCCCTGTCCCAAACCAGGTGTTTCTGTTCTCTGTGCTGCAGTGAACCCATTTGTACAAGGGACAGAACCACACTGTGCTCTTATACAGGCACAATAGTTGAGGCTTCAAACCTCCAGAAATGTCATAAAGTTCACTCAACAACAGCCAAGTACTTCAATAAAGGCCAGCTTAAGTTCTGAAAAGGAAACACACATTCACTTTGTTTGAGATGTAAATACAGAGAAGTGTTAAGTTCTCTTCAGGTGAAGAGGAAGATTATTTCCCTTGGCTGCTGTCTGCCTCTTGGGAGCTTATGGATGGTTAGCATTTTTCAAGGTTTTGTCCAGTAATATCATGAAAACTGTAAAAGCAGTTCAGGCACACATTTTCTCTGCTTTGCAGCTGAATGTTACATACAGGGGAATTGGTGACCTCTGTAATGGAAGGCTATAGCAGAATGAAATACTTTTTCTTGTGTGTTCATTTTCCTTTTCTCTCTTCCATGGTATTTAAATCAGCATACTAAAGAAACATATTTTCCCTGCACTGTACAGCCACATACTGGACTGTACAAGCAAAAGTATAGTCAGCAGGTCAAGGGAAGTGGTTATTCTGTTCTCAGCACTTACGTGGCTGCATCTGGAACACTGTGGTTTCACTTTTGGCCCCCAGCACAGCAGTGACAAGAACAAATCAGAGCAAGGCCAGCAGCTGATTACTGCAATGTTTAAAGATCTGGAGCGGGTGATATAAAAAGAGATGCTGAAGGAACTGCATTTGTTTAGCTTTAAGAAGAGAAGGCTGCAGGGGCACCTAGGAACAGTCTAACATTTCTGAAAGGGAGTTAATAGAGAAGATGGAGCAAGATTCCTCTCAGAGTGGCACAGTGAAAGGACAAGAGACGATACAAGTTGCAAGAAGGGAAATTCCTATCAAACATGAGGAAAAAAGTCCACAGTGAGGGTTAATAGAACAGACTGCCAGATAAACTGTGTAATCTCCATCTTTGGAGACACTCAGAATCCAGCTAAACACAGTCTTGAACAAACCCCACCTGCCTTCAGAGATAGCTCTGCTTTGAGCAGAAGTGTGAACTAGATAACCTTCAAGCATGCCTTCCATACTGTTCTTCCATTATTCTCTGATTTTAAGTATTTACCATGAAAATAGGCACAGGTCTAACTGTCCTTTGTTTATAAACTTGCAAAGCAACTGCTATGGTACAGGAGGAATGTCAATGCATAGAGCAAAACTTCAGAGATAAGACCCTTCATGTGACTCAAGAAAAATGAGTTAGGCCTTGATAGATACTAGAACTTGGTCATAATTGTAACCTAATGTTAACTGATCTACATGAAAAATTTCAGAAGTAAAAGCAGAAGCCCTTAAAATTAATTAGCACAAGACTGAAGAAAAGGAAACCAACAAGCTTTGCAGAACACTCAGGTTTTACAGGCAGAGAAATTTACAGGCAGACAGCAGCAAGAGATGGGGTCATTCCCTAAGGGAAGGTGAGCTGGGGGCTGAGGGTGACTGCTCATCCAGCAGTGCCTTCACTACCCAGGGCACAGCCCCACAGCACCTGTGCTGCAGTCTGGTAACACACAGGGGCAGCCCCTGGCATATTGAGGACATGAATCAGGTCCTTGGTCCACCCAGGGACCCTCAGGAGATTAAGGATGGAGACAGTACCGGAGACAAAGCTACAGCAAAGGTCCAGGATCCATTCAGGAGGCAGGACCAGAGACATGGATGGGCACAAGCCCATTCACAGCACAGCTGGGCCCAGGACTGAATGCCCATACGTGAACTGAAATGAAGCCCCCAGCACAACAGTGGGGGTGGAGGCTCCAGGTAAGTCTGGTCAGGGCCAATGAAGTCTGTTAGTGCTCTCAGAACCCTGCCAAATCCAGGGTTTAAGGGTATGTCTTGTCTAAAGCTGTGATTATCAAACCATGTTGAGAAAAAAAAATCTTGGTGACTCTGAAGACCATTTTCCACAATGTGGGAGAAGGTGAAATATATTTTATCAACAGAAAAATAATGACAAAATGTTATTAAATTCCATTAAATAAACTTCCATATTGTTTAGTAATATATCAAGCCATTATATCCAATTTTGACAAGATTCCTCAATTCTTTACTATCATGCCTGCTACTTCTACAGTGATATCTCACAGCTTAGACCTATTCACTATAGTATTAGAAACTGATTGACATCTTGACTTCTTTTTCTCCATTACAGCTTGTGCATTGTGGTGACACTTCAAGAGAAATTGAAAATGCTATCTGGGCCAGATTCATTTCAGTGAAGTACACGTAAAATAAATTTGACCCGCTGTCACAGATTTCTCAACTTATTTTAGAATAACTTCAACAATGTTAAATAAGCTTCCCCAGAAATTGGAAATGCTCCATCAATCTCTACATTTAATACCAATAGATTAAATGCTGACCACCAACTCTGCCAATGATTGGAATGTGATTCTTACTGTATCTCCTACACATATCTTAGCAGCACCATTCTTAGAGGTAGGAAGTTCCTCCTGTCCTTCATACTGTTTATAGATTTTCATAATAATCTGGTACCTGAACATGGTCTTACAACATGCAAAGCACCTTCACATTTTATTGACATCCCTGAATTTGTGCATACTATGAATTTTCATGAAACAACTCCAAACCCCTATCTTTAGAGATTTCCTATATATTAATAAATCACTGTTAGTTGTGTCCTCCCCAGATGCCCTGAAAAAAGGAAGATTTGTTAGTTTGAGTCTATGCACAACTCTTGCTGTGAAAATAAAGCAGTGCTTCTCACAGTGAGCTAAAGTTATCACTGGGAAGGGTGAGCATATGGGCAATGAGCTAAGAACTGCTTGAAGTCTCTGCTGGCAATTTAGGAATAGGTTTTGTATAATTTTCTTTTAGCAAAGCTCAAAAACTGAACCAAGTCTTCTATGTTTTAGCAAATAGGAAAATTCGTGTGTCATTTCCTAGCCGTTTAGAGCTCCACTCTCCTGATTACTGTGGTGTTGGTTGTTGTTGTTGTTGTTGTTGTTGTTAGTGCCCCACAGAGCTGTATGGCATACAACCACTTTTCATCTTGAGGGTAGATATAGTATTGATCAGGGGAGGGGAGAAGTTTGTATTCACAGTGCATGTCAGTGATCCTGATGAGCTTCTTCAGGTCCCACCGGCTCAAGTCCCTGCCTGTCACAACTGCACAAGACCATCCATCATCTGTCTGAGGTATTTTGCTTTCATGTCAAGCAGGAGTTGTGTTGATAACTTTCCAACTGCGCTATGGATCTCAGCAGTCAGCTAAAACTGTCAGAAGTCCTCTCTCCACTGGGAACACTGCTGCTGCTGCTGCTTTCTCTTCTGGGCTTTCAATCCATAAACATGAAAGTCATTCACTAAAAGAAAGTTTACAGTGGTGCAATTAAAATTGTTAAGCTTTTAATTGTTAAGTTTCTTATCAACTTAAATCAACATCTCTTGTACAAAGTACTTTCTTGCTCATGCTACCTTCAGGCCAGTTTTTTCTCAGTGCAGCTTGTTATCATTCTGTGGTGCTGGTGTGCTGGAATCCTGATACCTTATATTTATTTGGAAGAGCACTTGGAGCTTCCTAAGCAAATGGCCAGCACCCAGTGAATGACTCACCCTTCACTCCAACCTCCTGGAATTCAACAATTTCCCCCTCAAAGGGACACTTGCCCTTCTCCATGGGGATAGCTGCCTTTTCTCTCTCCATCTGCTTTCCCCTGCATCCAGGGGTTGGAACTATTCTCCATTTTCTTTCCCTACAAAAGAAATGGTGTTACCTCAATGCCCACATCACCCAGCCTTCTGAGTTTCTCTATGGGCTCCTTAGCAATAACTACATCAAATTCAAGGGGTTGCCAGCACTATAAAAAGCTCTGCAGAGCTTATCCCATTGGAGAGTCTTGTGCTTTCAGCACCAGGGAGTGTCTGGAAAGAACAAGTGAAGTTTACAAAAATGAAGCAAGTGCATTGTTATTCCTAGTAGTCTCAGAGTCACAGCAACTACAAAAGACCTTCATTTCCTGTGTTTGAACACTGTACAACAAAGCAGGAACATCTATACCTGGATTATTCCTGGTAGACATCTCTCTAATCTGTTCTCAAAGTTCTTCAAAGACAGAGATGCCATGACCTTCCCCAGGCAGCTTTTCCATCCCTTTACTGCTTGAACTGTTAGAAAACTTCCATGATGTCTAACCTGAATTTTCTGATGTAATTTCAGTCCTTGCATCCCATGGCATACATGTCGTAGACAAAAAGAACAAATTAATTCCTTGATCTTCACTGAAGACCTTTACTTATTTGAAGTTTGACACTGCTTTCCCTCTCTTTTTCTCCTGATAATCCTTTCTTCTTTCATCTAAATAACCCTTGTTTGTTCAGTCTTTATTTGTAGGTCATGTTATCCAGTCCTCTGGTCTTTTTTGGATCTCTTCCTGAATTTCTCCTTTTCTTCTCCCATGAACTGGAAGCCTCCGCTTCTGCAGAACCTTCATCAATGCATCTTAGTAAAGACTAAGGATTGCTTCTTATGTCTTTCAAGCTGTATTTCTCTTCATCTGGTCATCTTCATCTAAACGAGGTGTATTAAGCATGTAGGTATCGTCTCTGAGTAAAATAAGTAGCAGAATAATCAGTTGCTTGCATTGGTTTTCTTTTATTAGATCTTTCTTAGCCTCAGGTTTGTCTAGCATTCCATAATTTGAATTATGAAAGAAAAACACAAAGTAAAGCCCTAGACAAATTCCAGTAAAGATGAGACAAATTGTAGCCCTCAATAGTGATACAGTTGTCAGAAGCTCTTTTAAAGCCAATACTGAGGAAATAGAGAGAGGTCTGAGTTTAGAAAACATATCTGTAACTGAATTTTTGGTTAAAAAATGTACGGAACTGGAGTTTAAAAGGTGGTTGTTCTCTTCTGGCTATGTGAGAAGTACATGTAGGCGATTCTGCTGGGAAAGTACTAAATCATAGAATCACAGAATGGGTTGGGTTGGAAGGGACTGTAAAGGTGCTCTAGTTTCAATGCTTCTGCCAGGAGCAGTGACCTTCCACTAAACTGTGTGGCTTAAAGTCCCATCCAGCCTGGCCTTGAACATCCCTGACCTTCCAGGGTTGGGGCATCCACAGCTTCTCTGGGCAACCTGTTCCAGTGCCTCACCACCCTCACAGTAAAGAATTTCTTAATAAAGCTGAATCTAAACCTTCACTCTCAGTTTGAAGCCATTCTCCCTTGTTCTATCACTGAGTGCCCTTGTAAAAAGTCCCTCTCCAGCTTTCTTTGTTGCCTGCCCTTTAAGTACTGGAAGACTGCTCTAAAGGTCTCCCTGGAACCTTCCCTTCTCCTGGCTGAACAGCCCTAACTCCAGCCTATATTCATAGGAGAGGTGCTCCAGCCCTCTGATCATCTTTGCGGTCCTCCTTTGTATTTGCTCCTGCAGGTCCATGTCCTTCTTTTGTTGGGTGCTCCAGAGCTGGATGGAACACTCCAGGACCCAGGAAAGAGGAGTAGAGGGGGAGAATCACCTCCCTCAACCTGCTGACCACATTCTTTACAACTCCAAATGAAATCTTGTGGAATCCACACCTGGCTTAGGCCTTTTATTATAGTTCATAACAAAGGGAGTTACCTGAACACATCACTCCCATATGACTAGAAACATAAACCCTTACGATCTGGTAGACCAAAAGAAATATTGTTAAGGGGACTAAATAACTGACAGTCATGACAGAAATTTTGGCAGCAGTCGAATACAATTTGCAAAATGAATGCTTCAAAAAGGCATGCCCTCTATTATTTTTTGCCAATTTTTTAATTAAAAGAGTGAGTCATATTTCATGTAAATGTGCTTCCCAATTTTACTAACTCCCTGGATTTAGGGAGCAGAAAAAGAAATGTGATACATGAAAAGTTCACAGACTTTCACACTCTAGTTTAAGGCCCATGGACTAGACCGGTTAAAGGAGGCTGGAACCTAAACATTTGGTAGCAGGTTCTGAAAATGGGAATGCACATTTTAGATTTGTAATCTCTGTGCAGAGAGGTAAACATTTATAAAGGGTATTTAAAATTAAATATACTTTCCTATAGCCCATCAGTAGGACTCCATCAGGGTAGATCTTTACAAAAGTATCCCTTTTTCTGGAACTGGATCCTTGATTGGGGGCTACAAGGATGTAGTACCAGGGATCCACAGCACTGTCTCCTAAGCACAAGCATAAATATTTTCCAAATACTACACAGGAGTTACTCTTTTCATTCCAAACAAGGTCAAAGTAAGAATGGTCCAGAAAGCAGGAAACCTGAATTAGTTTCCTCTCTGAGGTAGTGCTGTAGGAAGAAGTCTGTGATGCCTACTATTCCCTGTTGAAGTTGAGCCATTATTTAGCAAAGAGGAAATTGCAGAATTAAAAACCAAGACACTGGAAGCACAGCTCACTCATGTTTGTATACATGACTAGGCAGAGACATAAGCAGGAATTTATGCAATGCATACCATACATAAGGTAATACTTCTTGCAATGTATACAGCCTGCTCACTGACTGAAGTGCAAAGGTCTTAAAAGCTCCTCAGAGTCCAAATTTCAAGAGAGCAAGCAGAGTTCACTCAGTAATGTTCCTACACACAGTAGAGAACCAGCGCTAGAATGAAGGACTGAAATCCAGGACCCACACTAACCTATTCCCAGTGCCTTAATCACTGGATAAAGAATGTGTCCATGATTATATGGCTAAGAAATCAATATCCAACTCCAGGGACAAAGACACTCTCCATGGTCATAAAATTTAAAAATGTATTTTTTTCATTGATTTCACTCAGATGCATTAATTTAATGCAGGTTGAGCCTATGTTTCCCAAGACAAACCGTCCTAAAAGTTGGTTCAAGGTATTTCCACATTATATTGACACTTCATCAAAGGTGGACGATGTCAATTTTGAATGCTGGAGTCATAATGTATACAGCTACATTAGCTTTCTACTTTTCTGTGGTCCTTGCAGCTAATTGTCATCCACATATGTTATTAATGAAAGCATTCAACATACCAAACCTTAAACAGAAGTTTGGAACTTCAATGTGGGCCTAAAGCTGAGCATTGGGGAAAGTCCCATATTCTGCTATGGAGGAAAAAGGAACTGCTCTGTAAATGTCATGAGTGAAAGGTGCCTTTGAAAGAAACCTCTCAGTGCCCTTTGCAGAGGGCCTCTCTTTCACTGATCTACTGACATGGTTTCTTTCATGGAATATTGGAGTTTGATGATCATTTGATGATATTGTATCTGTCACTCAGTGTTAAAATATCGATACTGAATGTACTTTTTTGTAGAATGATAAAAAGATATTCAGTTTCTCTTAAATTATTTCAACAGGAATGAATAATATGATATACATCTGTCTGCCCCAACATGCTTTAAAGAAAAATCTTCTGTCAGCTAAAAATAACATCTCCATTGCAGTATTGTTTTCCATTTTAGTTTTAGTTTCTTGTCTTAAATTTTTTTTTTTAGATTTTATGATTGAGAACAAAATTATAAGCTAAAGAGCAACAATCAGAAATATCAGTTACAACTTCAGTAACTGTCTAAAATACAAAAATTGTGAGAGAACAGTACAGGTTAGAGGAATAAAAATTGTTTACAGGATATTCATTGTTAAAGAACCGGATCAAAGAATTAAGTATTTTGAACTTGCTTCTGTTACTATCTTGATGTAGATTTAAGCAAGTCACTCTATGTTTTCTAGTTACATTTCATTGGTGAAACTGAAATAATAGTATTTCCTTACTTTATAGGCATGTTAATAAAGATATGCATGTTGATAGAAAGCTACTGTGACAGTGAGTGATGTCACAAATTCTCCTACTAATTAAAAGAGAATTTACATTCTTTTTCTCCTTTCAACTGATGTTTAATAGCTCAGTTATCTGCAACAGAATATTTGTCAAGTGAGATAACAACCTAGGAGCCAGAGACTGAGAAGAACAGCCTAAACCCCATGTTCTGTCTCTGCATTCACACACTCAGTACTTCACAGAAGCTTGGCCAAGAAAAAGTGACTGATACGAACAAAGGGAGAACTGGTTTAGTGAATTTCTTTCCTGCCTCTGAGGAAAGCATTACCTTTTCTGAACACTGAATTTGCAGGAAGCACTGACCTGACATGGAATTTATTTGCCTGAGTTAACTTGACAGCTGGCAGGCAGTTGAGGGATGTTTCGCTTCCCCCAGTGCCTGAGCTGCTGCATATGAGTCAAGTGTAACCGAGCTCTACTTGTCAAAGGCTGTAAGAGATCAAGCTGCAGCCCAGGAAGATGACATGTACAGCCACCAACAAGAATCTGAAAAAGGTAACTCCATTGCTGCATCACTAAGGGACACTTCTCATCTGGAACTCAGTGACAACCTTTGGAAACACAAAATACAGAGCATAAAGGTAAAGATGAATGATGATGCGAAGATGCATTTATCCTTTGCTAGGTCTGAACTACTGTAATGAATGCAGTTCTTAACATTCATCAGAGCATCCAAAGGATGATGAAACTAATCACACAGCCTTCAACAGACATGATAACATGTACGTTGTGTACATGTACAGCTGTGTACATTGTAAGAATGAGCCTTTTATTCCAGAAATAGCCTCTTCCCCTCCCCTCTGCTCTAACCTGGCTGCCACCAGGTAGAAAGTTCTGCATTTTGTATTACTTCATAGAATGGTAGAATTGTTATGGTTGGACAGGACCTCTGGAGATCATCCAGTCCAATGCCCCTGCCAAGCAGGGTCACCTAGAGCAGGTTACACAGGAATGCTTCCAGGTGGGTTTGGAATGTCTCCAGAGAGGAAGTCTCCATGACGCCCCTGGGCAGCAGCTCCAGTGCTCTGACACCCTCATGTTGAGATGAAACTTCTTGTGGTTTACTTTATGGCCATTGCTCTTTGCCCTGTCTCTGGGCACCACTGAAAAGAGTTTGGCACCATCCTCTTGACACCCAGGTTTGAGGTACTTATATGGATTAATGGGATCCCCATTATCTTTTCCCCTCTTCTTCCTCTTTCTTTAAAATCGTTTGAAAAAAAGGTATGAGGTATTGACTAGAACCAGTTTTTCAGTTCCTGAATTTTTGTACAGGCACATTCAGAAGGAGTCCTTCTCTTGGATTTATGATTTTAGAATTTAAAATTTTGGAAATTAAATGAGTGATGTTTGGTGGTTTGACGGGTAGTGGTGTAAAGTTTGGTTGATAACCTGCTTCACAACTAGATAAAATCTTCATATGGTGTGAATTTACTTCTCATTTTCATGTACCCCTTTCACATTAAAAAAACCTAAACAAACAAGCAAAATATGGGAATTGTCACTAATAATGTAAGACTTGCACTATCCTGTGTTCAGATGTCTCAGAACTAGGTAAAAAAAATGCAGGTCTTAATCCTCTCACAGATATGCTAACAAAATAAAAAATGTATGTTAATTTGAAATTCCATTTAAAAGTCAAGAAAAATCTTCTGAGTTTATACAAGAGAATGGAATAAAGACTATGAGAGTAGACATAGAAAATTTAAGACTGGTAATTGATAGATGTCATAGTGTTATTTTGGTTATCCTACTTTTTTTCTACATTTGTTTTTAAGGTACAAGTTGATGGATTTTCACTGTGATTTCTATAAATCAAACTCACCAGAGTCTTGGCTCCTGAATCATCACTTATTCTAAGAAATACTACCTGATTTTTGCTTTCCTCATATTTATTTGCAGTGATAAGAAGTCTTTAGCAAACAGGTGAGTCTTGCAATCTGCTCCAAGGGAAATCTCACCATGGTTGTGTCTAACCTCTTTTGGCTTCTCTGTTTGAATCAAATAACAGGGAGATTTAGAAAAATGCTCTGAAAATACTCTCCTACATGCTGACAGTTATAGTAAGCGATAGTTCAGCACTGCCAAAAGCACAAAGTAAACAACATGCTCCCATGTTTTTGTGACATAACTGAGGCAAAAAAGGGAGTACAGGTTCTTTTAAAGGATATCTAGGATTTTTCTTTAATGGGAGAGTTCAGATGCACAAACCATAGACTGAGCTAAAAGTCAGGAGGAATCCTGTTTATCAGAGTTGTACAATAAAAATCGTGCAATAATCAAATTATTTTAGTGTTTGAAGTCCATGGAAAAGAGTGCTAGTCATAGCAAATATTGCCAGGAGTAAGAAAAACAGTACCAACAGAGTGACATATCTGTTTCCACATCATGTGGAAAACGTTATTAAGCTCTCTTGTATGTCTACTTTAGTGCAATGTTTAATTACATACCACATACAGTTCTTTCCAACATTTCTGAGGATCAAATTAAGGCAGAATACTGAAGAAGACTTATCTGTAGCAGTCTCATTTCCTGAGGGAATAAGAAAGTCTCCAGTGAATAAGTGGAACAAATAAAGCTGATCTCAAGCTTAAGACAATTGAATCTTTTGCTTATCCTTTTTGCTTCCAGCCTCCCAACAATAGTTTTTTGGTTTGGGGTTTTTTTCCGTGTGACACCAGCCTCCCTCTTAGCTAAGTATTTTGCAGATTATCACTATGTTATTGTTTTCTCTCTTTCTTAATTGCTGGAGGCTTGACAAAAATGCTAAGTGCCCCTTTGTCCCATCCCAAGCCAACCAGTTTGGAAGATCTGCCTCAAAAGCATGAGAACTTTATACCTCTTCATGACTCTCAGAGAATATAAAATCTCAGAGCCTTTTTTGTGCTAGGCCAGAGCCTTAGATTTCTCCATGCCCTCTGAGCTGTCTGCTTTGACAGCTATGGAGACATGGATTACTTGGGGTTTACCATCATGTCCCATACACATTGGAAAATCTCCTTCTAATCTAGAATTGCCAAGAAGTTTATTATGCTCAGAGGGAGACAGATAACCAAGTAATTCAGTAATCAAGTAAGTAACTTTGACTGCCTAGGGATCCTCCTTCATCACATTGCTGTCCTGCTTCCTCCTCACATTCCATTGTGGCATCATTAAGTGGAGTTACTCCTGATTTACTCCAGTCAGCAGCCTAAAGAAATGTGGCTTTTGGTTCCAAATTCACCTGGTTTAGGAACTGTCAACCAAGGTGATCCAGCTGATTTTAACTGATGAGAAAGTAACTGAACCAAAAGGAATTTCAAAGGTCAAGGGAGGTGATCCTCAGCCATACTCGACTCTATAGTGAAGTCACCTCTGGAGTATTGTGTTCAATTCTGGTCTACACAGTTCAAGAAAGATAAAGAACTACTGAAGAGGAGACCACAAAGATGATTAGGAGTTTGGAACATCTCTCTCACGAGGAGAGACTGCAGGAGCTGCCCCCGTTTCTCAGTCTGGATAAGACTGAGAGGGATCATCAATACATACAAATATCTCGAAGTCAGGTGCCAAGAGGATGGTGCCAGACTCTTTTCAGTGGTTCTCAGCAACAGAATGAGGAGCAATGGCCATAAAGTAAAATACAAGAAGTTTCACCTCAACGTGAGGAAGAACTTCTTTACACTGAGAGTGTCAGAGCACTGGAACTGCTGCCCAGGGAGGTTGTGGAGTCTCCCTCTCTGGGGACACTCCAAACCCACCTGGACACGTGCCTGTGTATCCTGGTCTGGGTGACCCTGTCTTGGCAGGGAGGTTGGACTGGATGGTCTCTAGAGGTCCCTTCTAACTCTAACTATTCTGTAGATTCCAAATCCTTAGGTCCCAAAACATACTCTTGGGGAAGCCAGTTATACCCTGCAAGGTTTGGGAACTGGAATATTCTCTCCCAGCTGTAGCACCACAGCCTCATATACAGACACTTTATTCACAAGATAGGGACAATAATGTTTCTCATATCTGAAACAGGACAGAAAATAATCAGGTACTTTTATTCAGAATCAAATGAAGATGTGTCCTGAAATACTAAGGCTCACATTTGGATATTTTTCTCTCTGTGCACTGCTGCCACCAAGGACCTTACAATATCTTATAAATACCTCTTAAGGAAGGAAAATAAAGGTATTTTCAGGAAGTGGACATGACTACAAAGTCATTTTTACAGGCTTTGGAAATTACATTTTGGAAAAAAAAAATAATAGTAATAACAATAACAACAACAACAACAATAATAATAATAGGATTTTTTAGTTCTCAGAAGGTAAGGTTGGCACACAATGTGTTTTGCTGGATTTTGACTGTGAATGGTTTGAATATTTATAAATGCTTATAAGAGTGAGGAATGATTATTGCTGCACGTTGATAAAGAATTCCCTTCTTCCTCAACAGGACTAATAGCATCTGCAGTGCTGAGACTCATAAAGCATTACTGTTGGCTTTTAAGATGATTCATAGGCCAATTTTAACAGAGAGAGGTATCTTAGCATAGCATTGGGAGTCAGCAGTTCCTCCCTTCTGATCTGGGCTCTGATACAAAATTTTCTTTATAGCCTTGAGCTGTTCACTTAATCTTTCTGCCTCATACTCTACATCTGTGAAATATGTACTTACCATATTCACCTAACAGTAAAGAAAGGTCATTGTTTCTCTTCTCCAAAAAATATTTTCCTTAGGCCATACCTCACCTCAAAGTCACATGAGAACTGAAAGTTATCCTGTGGACTTTGAACCTTTGAGACTGGGTTAAAAGTTTGTCTGTTCTTGATGCCACATAATTTCTCTCCACAGAAATATCTACTGGAAAAGTCAGAACCTGAACTCTGGATACACAGGCTATCTGACCATAGCACAGACCTGAAGGTAGATAATGTGGATGCTTAGTGAGCTTCTGCTTGAAAGTGGAAGGAAGAGTCCAATTAAAAGACAGCATAGATGGAACACTTGCAGTTGGGGAGATAGTTTTGGTGCCTATGTTCCAAATATCTATTGTATGATTATATTAAAAAAAAAAAAAGTGGGCAATTCTCATTTTGATCCACAAAGGGATCTCTTTATATTCTTTTATTGAGAAACCACAAGTACTACTGTGTCTTTAGTCCTACAGAAAACTCTGCAGCATGCTAATTCAGTCAATGTCCAATTTGCTTTACAGGAAACTCATCCAGAGCCTAGAAACATATTGTACAAAATAAATAAGTTTTTCTTTTCTTTCAAAATAGTAGTAATATTAAAAGGATAGCTTCACAGCTCAGCAGAATATTCTACAAAAGATGGATTTTTTTTTTTAAATGGTAGCAATATTAAAAGGATATATTCATGAATAGTCTAGGAACTTTACTCAGTGTTTTTTAACCCTTAAATGGTCCATTCTATTATTTGAAAGTCCAGTGTTCTCATTTACTGTAGAAGTTGTGTTATGGTATCACAGAATATTAGTTCTAGACTCCTCTTGCTGGATGTTAAACAACACCATTGGGAACCTGGCAATGAGGAAGATATATTAAGAAAAATTATCTAAACCAACGAACAGTGAGGACTGGTTTCCCTGAGCAGCTGGGAAGTCCTATAGAGGACTATCCATGCTATCTACTGAACATGGTATCTCAAGTATATTGGGAAACCAAAACGAATTCCCAGAAAGTCACAGCTTTCTGTTTCTCTTCACTGGCTAATGCTACCAACCAAACCAAAAGATTTAGACCACTGTAAAAGGAGAAGTGCAGCTGTGATCTCTCCTCCCAAATTAACACCAAAATTTAAACTCGCTGAAGTGTTTCACTATTATTTCTTTTAACTAAATTAGTCATGCAGCATAATATCTCTACTATTCAGTAGAAGACCTGCAAATGAGAACTTGATTCTTATATTCTACAAATATATTTCATGATAACAGAAAACTGCTCTCAAACACTGTGCATACACCAATTTGTTGAGGAAATTGAGGAGCAAAGGAGTGGGGCCTGTGACTGTCAGACTCTATAATCCATCCAGTTAAAGCAACATTTAACTTTTATTTAGATTGATGTATCTCTAATAAATACTCTTTCATGGAAGGGCAGATTCTAACTCAGAGTAAATATAAGCTTTTCTGGTAGAAAATTAGTTTCTCTAGGTTTTATATCTTCATAGAAGAAACGTGATACTGTAAACATGCTTTCTTTTTTTTCTATTTTCATTCAAAATCTATTCTAAAAATAATTTCTGGGATTCTCCTTCATTCAATTCCTTGAGTAAAGTTTACTTTTATTGGTTGACAATCCAGTATTTCTAATGTATACTGTTGCCATCTAGTGTCAAAACCCCAGCAGTGTATTTAAAATTCTATTTCCCATTTTCAGGAGAATTCGCACATATTTGTATGTCTCTACTAATCTTTAAATTAGTTTGATCTTCTTCTGTATCTGTGATTTTTGCCTTACCAACCATTTGTGATAAAGGCCACCCATCTCCTACCATGTCTACTGTATATCTTCTCCAAAGTCATCTAGCAGGGGTCCATGCTTTAACTTCAACTCTGTTGGGCCACCTAGGCATGGTACAGTACTTGAGAACTATGGTGGAAACTGAAATTCTTCCCCAAAAGCTGCAAGGAATATGGGATATCCTGCAGCAGGATACCAGAGGGAATGAATCTCATCCAACTAGACATATTTACAGTATAGACATTTACCTTTAAAGTTCCCTCTGTAGTCATTAGAAAGACACTGGTACTTTCAGGGAGCAATTCATCTCATCCTAAAGCAGAAAACAGGTCAAATTACTGATGTGCTTTAAAACTGCCTACCTCTCCATGCTCCCCCCTACTATATAGCCAGCATCAGGTAGCAAACTCAGGTGGACACATCTAAACTAGAGATGGCTAAAGGCAGATGAGATGAATCTTGCTCTCATAAGGTCTGGAAAGAATTTACTAACTGTCCAAATTTGGACTTGAGCCTGTCTTTTAAATAGCTCTGTTTGAATATTCCTCACAAGTAGTAATGAGATTTTCAAGTTATGTGCTTGCTGTTATTGATGGCAGCTAGTATCCTTTAAATCTTTTCTAATCATTTCAAGAGAGGTCGGCAGAACACTGGAGGAAGAAGGACAATTTCATTACATAATTGATTAAAGTGAAGATACAGCGAAGCTGCCCAGAAAATCCCTTTAGACCTGGAAACCGGAAGCCCTATCCAACCCAATAATTCATCATAATGGCAAGTAACTGGAGAATGGGGATCCAGTTGTGGTATTTTCCTGTAATATTTAGAAAGACAGCAGGATGGTTTTTGATTTTGGTTTTGTTTTAAGGCAACAGTTTTAATAGAATTGAACATCAAAAGAGAAATTTTGGCTTGTCCTAGTCCACTGGAGTCTTACCACTGGTTTCATTGAGATCAGGATTGCATTCTCAGTATTGCTGCTGCCTATTCTATCAAGTAGCTAAGACGTATGGAGCACAGCAACATGTGAAGGAGTATATGAGGTGAAAGCTCAAGTCAAAAGAGAGTCTTGGAAAGAGTAAGATTCAAGAAAAGTGGAACTTTTTCCTCTCTTTTCTGTCAAGTGTTCCTGTCTGACTATTAAATGTACACTCTCAGAACTCATAATTCCTGTGGCTCTCCCCACATGTGTTTAAATTTCTGTTAACGCAGTTAGCTCTGCTTCCATATGGCACAGCAGTGGCACTTGGTTGCTGTGATTAACTCTAAGCATTGGCTGGGAAGGTAAATGAAAAGGCTTGCTTTCTGCTGAAGCAATTTGTCAGTGAAGTACTGCAAGCCATATGTTTCTCTAGCTTCTTCCAAATATTTGTGCTGATGTTGCTAGAAGGCGATGTCATCCAAGGAAAAGGAGATGCATGATAGATCGTGCTGTGATAGATTAGTGAAAGCATACAGCACTTGCCTAATGCATTTTTAGCCTCTGAACTCAGTGCTTTACAACCACTGATGAGGCTGCCACTAGAATTCATCAGATTATTCCTCCCACCAGCAGGACTGCCACTTTGTGGGGTCCATTACTTTCTTGTAGTGTTGGAAGCTGTGAAGGTTTTGCTCTCTATCTCCTGATGGACATTATGCTCAAAGCATGTACAAGCTACATAAAATTATAAAAAAAAAAAATAGATCAGTGGTCAGCACTGCATTAAATTAAATGCATGTCCTCAAGTAAGGTTAAATAATTGCAAATTGGTTTTAATTCAGTAATTTTTCTGACATGAAAATAAAATTAATTCCCCAGACTGGCACAGACTTATTTGAAAAACAGCAGTATCTTGGGGCCAGTCTTCACTCTGCCAAATTCTGGCTGGAGTTACTTAGCCCAGTTCATGTCACAGACGTAACCTCTGCAGCACCACTTTATCACTGCCATGAGATTAATACTCCCTAAACCAGGCAGCTTCCATAACAAGCATGGAAGTGACTACCAAAGGAGTAACTATTCAAAATGGTAGTTACATCCAGATGAAACTTCATCTGTCACTATAGTAACTCAACCTAGTCCAGCTTTAAGGGCTGAAAAACCATTTTTCCCTGATCCTCTTATCTCTACTATGCCAAAAGCATTTTGTACAGATCCCAATTCTGCAGCTGAAAGATCTAGCATCAAAGTTATAAATTACTCTCATTTTTATTTAATTAAATGAATAAAATGTAACCATGCTGTAAAATAGAGACACGAAAATAGTACATGCCACGAATTTACATTTTAGAGCTGTCAGCAAATTCAATCAGGAAATGATCTCAATATAAATGAGCACAGGAAAGCGATTAACTATTTTTAATTTAGCAACAACAAATTGTAATATCTTTCAGACAGGTAAATCAGAATTATGTCCTAACTTTAATAATCTATAGGTAGCAGCTCTGTCTTCCCAATGTTGAAGAATGAATGTGAGGGTAGAGGTTAACAGCAGCAATTATTAGTACCATCATAAATATGTTCTCTTAAGTATACTGATTCAAATTAAATAGATGCCACAGAACAGAATTTACAAGGTGCAATCCTGCTGCCATTACCTAGACAAAACTCCTTTCAGCATCAGCAGTTTTCACAACTGGTGACATCACAGAAGGGGACATTTATAAAAATCTTATAATACGAATTTAAACTAATTAGCTGAATCTTTAAACAGACTGCCTACATCCTTACTGTACTTTACAGAGTGCCCTAAATTCCAGTTTATCCCAAAGACCTATTGCTAGTGATGAGGAGTGACTGCTAACCTCCCCCATTTCATGGCAGTGTGGATGCACTCATCAGGTACCCATTTGTTTTCTTGAAGGCCTACAGGATGATCTAGATGTTAAACACCATGAAAAGAGCTGAGAATGGCCACAGTGTGAGGAGACTCCACCAGTCCATGGCACCCTTTTTGTCAGGTCAAAGCTGTGAAGAACAGAAGCCTCCACTGAAGCCATAAACTAACTGAGGGAGATGGGCCCCCAGCCCACAGCTGTCTCTGTGGGAACACAAGTCCTTTGGTTTTTTGCCGAGGAGCAGCGTGGGACTTACACTGTCTGAGGCCTACAAAGTCAAAGTAGAAAGAAAGACGCAGAAGAAATGGAAGAGGAAAAAAGAGACACAATGAAATGTGGTTCCTTTTCTATTCTCAGGGTTTTAACGACATTTACTCATCCTTTTGGTATGGACAGACAATCATTGCTGCAGTAAATGTTATGTTCATTTAACCAGGGTGCTTGCAGGAGAAAAACATCTAAGTGCTTCTTGAATCTAGCTCATGGGATAACTGTACACCTAGTTATGTAATGTCAGCCTAAATAGCATTTCCAATGCAATCAGCAAGACTAATCACATTGTTTATTGGTATTTGCTAGCATAGATTTCCAGCTTGAAAGGCACATTGATCACTTCCTGCTGTTTCTCTAGTCTAATACGTGTGTTAATGAGGCAGTTTTATCTTAATAGGTTGCGAAAATGATTTAATTCTTTGCATATTGCTTGTATTCAAATAATATATGAATTAAATCTTTGTGTCTTCCATGCCTGTGATTTTCTGAAAATGAATGTTTAGTTTAATGGCAATCTTTTTTCTGCCAAAATGCACTTGGAAAAAGAATTTTCCTATCCACAAGGCCTTTGGCTGTTTTGTAAAAGTTCCTATCCACATCCATAGATTTTATGTTTAAGATATTTACAAAATCATAATAAAAAAATCCAAAAAACAGAAAAGAAGAAATGTACACTCAGAGTTAATAGTTCTAAAACTCTCTGAGAACTGGTTAGATGGACTGCCACGGAGTTCTGCTCTGTGTAATAGAATGGTCCCAAGAACTATGGAGAAATCTATCTGTGAGTGAATAAAATGCTGCTTTTGTTTCTTCCTTATCAGGGAAAAAACAAAACACCAAGAAAACAAACCTGAAATTTGCTCAGCTTTTTTCGTGACTGTTTTTAGTATTGGACTGGCACTGAATTTAACTATAAAGTTTAGAATTGTAGTTGCATAATATTCAGTTGCTTTTCTTCCATATAAAAAAGCTTGATTCATTTCCTGTGAAATAAAGGTCAAAATCTTCCTTGACTCCCTTGGGACTTGGATGGCGCTTCAGGCTGTCATAAAAAGTGGTGTTCATATTAATACAGTAAGCAGAGATCAAATGCAGGAATTTCAACCCATAAAGCTTACTGGACAAACTCACCACCTCCCCCNAGGGAAGTTGAGCAGCTGTGTGGTGTTTCTTCTCCAGGTGGGCTTGAAATCACGGCAGTGTTTCATCTACATGGGATGCAGAATCCTAACTTCAGTAATTCAAGTTACACACAGTTACTGCACTTCAGCTCAGCGGTATCAAAGAACTGTGGTTCTGGCTTACAAAATGTTCTGCTCCAGGTTTGTTTTCTGAAGTGAAAGTGTTTTTCCACTGGTATAGCAGACTCCAGAGAAATTTCTAAAACAAGCTAACCAATTTCTTACTTCAACTACTTTTATACTATACCTATACCTATGTTATTTTTCAGAACTGGAAAATCTTCCACTCTTACTGGAAGTCTTTCTCTGGTAGATTTTTGCATATCGAACTGAACATTTAGTTTATTGAGGTTTTAGTAATTTTCAGTTTCCATGTCTTATATCTGAGCAATTTTCAACAGTGTAAAAGAGGGGAAAAGGCTAGAATGAGATAGTGGTGCAAGGAGGAAGAGGACATTCTGAAATAAAACCAGTTTTGTAGAGGTAGGTAGTAGAATAAGGGGCTTGGGATAATCATATGATGAACACTGGAGCATCTCAAATTCTGCTGGTGTGTGTGTTTGCTTCTGTGGGATGCAGGCTTTACTCTCATGCTCATCGTTTATGACAAATGTAGTTAGTAGCAGGCATTACGTTTATTACCTCATGGTGTGACTTTGTGGCAAGAAGTGATGGTTTAGCAGCTTTGGGGCACTGAGCCATTGGAGACATTTGTGTATTAGACTGAGTTTTAATGGCTACTTTCTTTAGGGCCTGTTATGGCTGCCATGAGTAGTGACAGACTTTGAAACCTCACATTTCCACTCCCCATTCTCAGGAGGCTCTGAGTTATGATGGCTTTCTCTTCAAAGCCCTTGATCATTCTTGAGCTCAGGCTGTCCATGGCTTTGGCCAGAGGGAGTTACTGTCATATTTAAAACGCACCATCTCCAGCAACTGGAAATTAGTGTTTTTATCTAGTCTTTGCATACATGTAAGCTTGCCTATTTTTTGAGAGATAAATTTTGGTTATAAATAATATAATGCCCTTTGTTTTCAATAGAGTAATTTACAGTACTGCTGAATGAGAGTGCCATCAATGGACTCTCAATCTGACCCAGAGATGAAACAGCAAGTTCTCAACACCTTTAGCTGGTAAGGTATTGGAGTGATGGGTTCAGAATAATTTTATCTTTTCCTGGTGTAGGTGATTCTAACGAACAAAATGAAAACCCAAAGGTTGACTGTTACAGAAGTTACTCTATAATTACATGCTTCATATGTTGTATAGTTGCAACTAATTTAACCACTCAAAAGTCTATCAGTACATGGTCAGTATTCTACACTTCATCATTAGTAGTCCTCATGATTTGTAGTCCAATGTGATCTGTGGTAGTAAAGAGTTCCCTTTGGAAGCAGTAAACAGAGGAAGCCTTAGAAAGTAAAATATTTTGTGAAATAGGAGCACAACATACTTTTATGATTATTATTCATAGCCTTGCTCACCATGTAATTATAATCCCTAAATTCACATTTCCTACTAAAGAATCCATNNCCCCGCCTGGCGCCCGCTGCCCCGGCGAGGGGGGCGGACCGGAGGGCGACGCGGCGGGCGGAGCCGGGCGGGCACGCCCCGCCCTAATCGCCCGTCCACCTTAAACCCAGCGCCTCCTTAAAGGCAGCGGCGAGCAGGAAACTCGCTCCGGGCGGGCTTGTCCCGGCCCCCCCCCGCTCCTTCCCTTCCCTTCCCTTCCCTTCCCTTCCCTTCCCCCCTACCCTAGCTGAAACCAGGACAAGATTAAAATGTGTCTGTTATCTTCCATTAAAATTTTGATAAATCAGAAAGCCTGATTCTGTTCTCCCACTTCCATAAACCACAACATAAATGGACTAACACAATTATTTATAGGTGTTTCATTCAGCATAAGCAAAAGCTAAGTAAACTTCAGAGTTTGGGGCTTTTTTATTTCAACATGCTTTCTTTTTTATTTCCTCATTGGTCAGCTTTATCCCAATAACATTACTGTTATATCAGATACAGCTTCTGCTGTTAAGATAAAGACAGTTACTGATAGCACTAGTAATTAAGTTTGGTTTTATGCTATTCCATTAAACCGTGTATATCACAGGCACAGCTAAATGGGAGTGAAGCACTCTATGGACAGATGTTTTAATTATGAGTAGATATACAAAAGAAGGTCTGTAGGGAATTTCATTCTGTTTCAGACCACTTCTCCAAGGTCATTTTTAATTCTTGGTGCATCTTTCCACATTCTTAGAGATCTTGCCAATTTCCTATCATCTACCAATTTAACATGCATACACTTAATTCTGTATTCCAGCTCACTACAGAGATCGTATTAGTATTGGATTTTTCCACCAGAAGTTAAAGTCAAATTTACAAATTATAATTGATAGGTTTTATTTTTCGCTTTTTTAAAAATAGACACAGTATTTGCTCTTTTGCAGTTCTGTCACACTTCTCCAACCCTCTATATGTTTTCTATATAACTGCTAGTATCTTTAAGATTGCTTAGTGGCTGTGTAACTCAATTTATAGGGTTCAGCCAAACTGATGAACATCTAATTTCTCTAAATGTTCTAGCTATCTTTCTCTTTCAAGCCCTCTTTTTCTATCTTTGTCTTCCTTTGAAAACTTACCCTTTTCATCTAGCAGTTCTGTTAGCCATCTCCTTCAGCTGAGCATTTTAGCCAACACCAGTGCATGTCGTTTTGTAGAACAGCAGACTAATAGTTTAATTCTTTTCTTACCCTTCTGAGTACATCTACTAGTTTGCATTCAGTTCCCTGCAGTCAGATTCAACTATATCATATATACTGATTAAGCTTTCCTTCCTATACTGATAAAACTTCCTGTAAAATTAGATTTCTTTGTTCCAATTCTTCCTACGAGAAAAGCCGAGAGAAAAAGAACCTCTCTCATTCAACAGTTAGGTATCTTCTCATTTACAGATTAATTTTATATCTATCTTAATTATTATTAAATTGTCTTCAGTTTTGATCCATTTTTCCCTTGAGTTCTATGTCCCCAGCTTTTGCTGCAGGGACCACTTTCTCTTAGGAATATATTTGACACCACTAATCCAAACCAATTTACAGGTTCTATGGATGCATACAAATATAGTGAAAACAGATGGTAACTTACCAATATAGGAAGTCTGCTCCTAAAAATTGGTGTTTTTTCTGATTAAATGTTTCAAGAAGGTTAGAAAACTCTCGTCACCCTTCATTACCATAAAAGCAATGAACCTTTTTTTGATGACTAATTTCTTATCAATTTGTATAGCTTGGACTGCCATGAAATTCCACCCTACACTGCAAATTCGTAAACTAATTAATTTTCTTTCTTAGTTATCTTTCTCTGAAATAGGCAAAGCACATATTTCTTGAAAAATGAACATTTCTTTTCCAAACCTTAATTTTGATCTCACATTTCCCCCATCGCAAATGAGTTAGTTGCAGTATCCAACCTGTCATTGATCAAATGGTGTAATTTCTGTTTGTGTCCCAGGGCTTTCAATTAAAGATTTGTCTCAAGATATGGTACATGCTGTTTTTCAGACTGTTTCTCTGGAGTTATCTAAGAGCATGGTTTTTTACTGCCACACTGAAGGTTCTTCTATTTCTCCCTTAATGTAATTTCCCAGCAAACTGTTACTGATTTTTTCTCTAGAGTAATTATTAGTTTTCAAAATTCTTTTCCCTATGCTCTAAAGTGTTTGTTCCAGCCAAAGTAAATGTTTTTACATTCAACAGCTAAATTATTATAAAATACATCTTCCATATTAAAATTCTGCAACCAACATTGATTTACAAATCTGCTGAAGACAATTACTTTTCTGAGTGCGGTTGTTAATAACCTACTGTATATTTGTGAATCCTTTTTTTCCCACAAAGCTCTTATAAGATGTTTCTGTTCATCAAGTTTTTCCATTCCCCATGCTCTTTGGAGAGCAATTGGTCTGATGACATCACATCCCAGTGGACTGGGGAGTTGAGAGGGATGCTGGGGTGACAAGGCAGGGGCCTTGCCACTCACAGTGCCTTTGCATAAGGCAGGTAGATGGTGGCCAGGTTCAACCAAGAGTCCAGACCGTGGGATAAGGCAGGTTCAGGCAGCTCCAAGGTCAAGGGAAGCCACTCTGCATGCCTAGGTAGGAGCCCAGCTCAACAGGCTACGTGGACAGGCCAGTCTGGCTCCCCTGGCACTGTCAGCAGCCTCTCTCCCATGCTCCCAGGAGGAAAGGGGCTGCCCTGGGCTGCACCTCTGCTGATTTGGTCCTGGTCCTCAGCATCCAAGCCTTCGGGGAGGGAGATGTTGTCTTATGCATCTATAGTTTCCCTAACACACTTAATTATTTATCGTCTCGCACTGAGGAGAGTAATAAACCTAATGAAGGAAGAGCTGTAGCATTCTCTTCTGTTTTGGCAGTATTGATGATGAATATTTAGGAAAAACTTACGCCAGCCACAAAAGAAATATCTGAAGGACTGTGTAATACACTGAAAAACCCACATTAAGTAATATCTGGGATAATGAGGCTTTTCGCCAAGTTTTGGGGTTTTTTTTACAGGTTGGTAGTTTTTTCCTGAAAAGTGAAACTATAAGCAACCAACTCCTTGGAAAAAGGCCAACTGCTTGGATAATGTGTTCTTTTCCATTTTTGTTTTACTTATGAGTTTTGTCTTCATTATTGTAATGAGTTTCCTTCTGCTTTCTAATGATTTTATTGGTCCTGCATCACTTTCCTGTTTCTTTTCGTTAGCATTAAATGTTGCTAAGTAACTGAATCAGTCTGTGGTATTATTTGGCAGAACTAGTCTATTTTTTGATATATTTATAGGATTACTCAGCAAAATGAAAACTACTCTCCCAAAGGAAAGAAGGCCATTTGCATCTACCACAATCCTCATTTTCAGGTGATTTCTAAGAAAAAATTGAAAGTGATTCCTATAAGCATATTATATATAAACATAAACACATATAAACATTCCTACAATGCATATTTCCAGACCAGGCAGTTAAGGAAATACTAATCTTACTGAAAAGTTGCTTTACATGCTCCATGAGGTTATCCTAAGACACACCAAATAACAACATTCGTTTTGCTTTTAGTAATGTGTGTCTGATATTACAAGCAATCGTAATTTTAAAGTAAAATAGCTTGGCTTTCCTTCAGTGCAAGCTCATTTAGAGAATTCACCTTTGCTGTGGATTATTAAATGGAAATCATAATTTAATCAACTTAACAGCAAAAAATGGGAAAGATGGAATTTACCTTTTTTTTAGGTCTCCTAATTTCATGTTAATGTGGCAGTGATCTAGTGTCTCATCTACATGGACCTGCAATCAGCAGTAAGGGTAACTATCCCAATTGCAAAACCCATCTGGGTTTCATGAAATTTTCACTTTAAAATCTCTGCGAAACAATCAAAAGCACTAACAGCCACACTGCAGATCAGTTTGTTCAATTTCCACTGTGAAGGTTTAAACTGCTTTAGTATTAAATAAAACATAATAGGAGACTGTGACACCAGAATAAGAAAATTACCATAGAACTTTATAAAGAATGTCTGAAATGGAATAGTGTCAATCATTATTAAATTATTCAAGAACTGCCTGAACTGCTCCATGTTGATCAGAATAGTCTTAAAGCTTCCACATTCCATTATGTTCTTTTACAGTTTGAAAATCCCCTAAAGTGAACAACATGCTTTCTTTTGCATACTTTTAACACACACATGCACTACACACAAAAAAAAATATTTTAAAATAAATTTCCCAGTCTTCAATGAATTTTTTTATAGGTCAGAGCATGGACTCTTGCGATAGCAACTATTCATATAATGGGAAATATCTAAATTTGTTCATTTGAAAATTTATCATATTTTGTTACAAAAAAGGCAGATGGAAAGGTATAATAAACATTAAATAGCAGAATTACTTCATAAACACTATATAGCAAAATGACTTTGGGTTTGAAGTACAGAGTGAGAAAATTACCCTTGCAAGAGAGGATGGCTCAACAGTAACTCTGGGCAATAACCACTTTGCATCTGCTTGTTGAATAATCAAGATTTTTCAACACTTGGAATGAAACCACATACACATAAAGTCTTGTAATAAGTGGCTCTGTACTAAAAAAAAGAAAAAAAAATCACATTCTGCCAGCTCCCTCTATTGTATAATTAATATAAATATGGTGAAGCCAGCAGGTGAAATATTATAATAGCTGGGCATGAGTAGCAGCAAATATGCAGGAAAGAGAGTTGTCACGGAAAACCCAATTACTTATGTACCTCAGCTATTAATAACTTTATTGAATTTGAAGCACAAGTCAAAGAGTGTGACCGCCAAAGCTGGGAAGACACATTTGTCCTTGTCCTTCTAGGACCTATACCAGAACAAAGAAAAAACTGGAAGCATGTGACTTCCTCTGTTTCTTCCTTCCCTATGGTATCCTCCCTAAAGTGTGATGTATTCCCCCAGGGTAACATCCCCCAGGTGGGCTTGATACCAGCAGGTGTGACCGGCAGGTTGATGAGGTGACTCTGCCCCTCTACTCCACTCTCAGGAAGCCCCTCCCGGAGTGCTGCATCCACCTCTGGGGACAGAGATGGGCCATGAAGATGTTCAGAGGGCTGGAGCACCTCTCCCACAAAGACTGGCTGAGAGAGCTGGGGTTGTTCAGCTGAGAGAAGACTCCAGGGAGACCTACAGCTCCCACTACATGAAGAAGGCCTACAAAAAAACATGAAGGCTTTTTACAAGGGTGTGTACTGATAGGAAAAGGGAGAATGGCTTTAAACCGAGAGTGAGTGGGTTTAGATTCGATACTAGGAAGCCACTGTTCCCTGTGAGGGTGGTGAGGCACTGGCACAGGCTGCCCAGAGAAGCTGTGGATCCTCCATCCCTGGAAGTGTTCAAGACCAGACTGGATGGAGCTTTGAGCAACCTGGTCGAGTGTAAGGTGTCCCTGCCCATGGCAGGGGGATTGGAAATAGATGACCTTCAAAGATCCTTTCCAACCCAAAGCATTCTGTGATATCACAAAGTGTGGTGCCCACCCCACTTCTCTCTCACTTCCCCTCTTCAGCAGGACAGGGGGAAAAAAATAAAATGAAGAACTCATGGGTCCAGATAAGGACAGTGAGATTATCCACCAATTACCATCATAGGTAAACTGGACTCAACTTGGGGAAGATTAATTTAATTTGCTGTGAATTAAAAATTGGGTATTTTTAAAATAGCACTACGAGAAACAGAAATAAAAATAAAAGCACCAAGTTCCTTTTATTCCCAGACTCAACTCCACTCTTTGTTGTTGACTTTTCTGCCACCTCCTCTCCTCCACAAGTGTCACAGGGAGATGGGAAACTGGGGTTGGGGTCAGTTCATAACTTTTTGTCCGTGCCACTCCTTCCTTCTTGTGCTGCTCCCCTGCTCCAGCATGGAATCCCTCGCACTGGACAGAGTCCTTCATAAACTTCTCCAATGTGAGTCCTTCCCAAAATGCTGCACTTTTTCAAGAAGTAATCTCCTGCTTACTGTCTTTCAGAGTTTTAATGCTGCTTACTCCTCGAGTAAACGCAAGAGAACAGCAGCACATTTTCTGGACTACATCACTTTTGGATTAGCTGTTTCACTCATGAGGCTCTACTAGTAGAATTCAACCTGTACTGAAGGAACAACCCCACCAGAGCGATGAGGCAACTGAGTAGTCATTGAATGTCCACACACCACAGGATACCTCAAAGACAGAAAATACAGAAGCATCCTAGAGACAAAAGGATTTTTGCCACATTATGAAGGAATTCTGTAGATCCAGATGCCAAAGAGCAAAAAAAAAAAAACCCTTTCATGGGCTGGACAAGGAGATGTACATGTTCCTGGCAGAGTAGTGGTGTAGAATTTTTAATATTGACTCACATCCTTTTCCAGTGTGAGGCTGGGAAACCCTTTTCAATCAGGCAATAGCAGAGAGAGTGGCCTACAGCCTTTTGCTGTGCAAAGGCAGCACCTTTGCCACAGCTGTATTTGTGTCAGGATAAGGGGGTCTTGAAAAAGATTTGAGTATTCAACTTTTTTTTTCTGTCTTCAAGGAAAGAAAGGAACCTTATCTCTAGTTTAATTATTAAAAGTAAGATAGTGAGAACAAAATGAATCCCAGACCGAAAATAACTACTCGTGTAATTTTTTCAAGACCAAAGACAGAAAAGAAGCCCTTCCAGTATGAGTCTCTTCTGAATTGCTGTTATGACACTGAAATTATTTTATAAACTTATAACCTCCATTTTCTTACGGGAAAGACTAGGAAAAAGATTAAGGATTGCTTCCAGGTATGGACAAGTTGCAGTAATTGTAGTATTGTCAATCCCAAGCATTCAAACCATTAAAATAATAAAGCCTTTTTCTACAGCACAAAATTTAAGACCAATTATAATGTTTGAAAATACAATTTTAGTTTTACTATTAATGCTTTGACTTTTTCTTTTATAGTTTTCTCCACATACAAACAGGTGAGAATAAATGATTTTAAGTGAAATCGGAAATGTTTATACAATCATACATTAATGATTTAAAGTTTTGAGAAACAAGGCCCTCCGTAAGCTTTGTTTTCCAGGCACACTGGCACATCTGGGGCACGGAAGAGCACAATGGGGTCACACAGGGGGAGTCACACTGAGGGCACACTGGGGCACACAGGGGGAGTCACACTGGGGGACACAGGGACACACCGCGGCTGCAGGGACACACCAGGTCACACTGGGCCACACAGGGGGACTCACGCTGGGGGCACACTGCAGGAGTCACACTGGGGACATGGGGTACACTGTGGGGCACACTGGGCGGCCACACCAGGGTACTCAGGGCACACCCGGGCACACTTGGGACATAGGGTCACAACGGGGCATGCCGGCGGGGTCACCACTAGAGCAGGGGGAGTCATATCAGACACACCAGCCGTGCTGGGGAGTCACACTGGTCACAGAGGAGAGGGGGTCACACCGGGACGGGTTA
>VZRS01015022.1:45467-129089 GCA_013398055.1 Ifrita kowaldi
TGGGTGTGTAGATGGGCGTGGGTAATAAGCTGGGGCGAGGCATGACGAGCAGCACTGGGGGGTCTGGAGGGAGGTGTGTGGAGCCTGCCTGGAGGAGTAGGGTGTTGGGATCTCGTTAGGCTGTGTGAAGATGGGAGCCAGCATGGTTTCACTAGGAGCAAATCTGCTCTCACAAATTTGGGGGCCTTCTACGGTGGGGTTTCAAGGTTGGTGGATGAGGCCATACAGGGTCACACTCACACAGCAACTGATGTCATTTACCTGAACTTATGAAAGCATTCGACACTGTTCCACACAAATTCCTTGTCTCTAAACTGGAGAGACATGGATTTGACAGATAGACCACTGGGTAGATAAGGAACTGGCTGGATGGTCACCCTCAAAGAGCTGTGGTCAACAGCTCTGTGTCCAGGTGGAGAGCAGTGACAAGTGACATTCCTGAGGGATCAGGATTGGGCCAGGCCTGTTTAACATCTCTGTCAGAGACATGGACAGTGGGATTGAGTGCACCCTCTGCAAGTTTGTGGATGGCACCAAATTGCATGGTGCAGTCAACAAGCTGGAGGGAACAGATGCCATCCAGAGGGACCTTGACAGGACAGAAATGAGTGTGTGCAAACCTCATAAAATGCAACAAGGCCAAGCGGCAGTCCCAGGCACAAGTACAGGATGGGTGGAGAGTGGATTGAGAACAGCTTTGAGGAGAAGGACTCAGGGTTGTTGGTTGACAAGGAGCTCAACATGAGTCAGCAATGTGCTATTCCAGCCCAGAAAGCCAAACGTGTTCTGGGCTGCACCAAAAGAAATGTGGCCAGTGGGTCAAGGGAGGTGATTCTGCCCCTCTACTCTGCTCTCCTCATATCGCACCTGCAGTGTTGCATCCAGTTCTGGGATCCCCACCACAGGAGGGCTGTGAACCTGTTGGAGAGAGTCCAGAGGAGGGCTGGAGCACCCGTTTTGTGAACACAGGCTGAGAGAATTGGGATTGTTCAGCCAGGTGAAGAGAAGGCTTCGGGGAGACGATTAGAGCAGTCTTCAGTACTTAAAGGGAGAGGGACTTTTTACAAGGGCACATAGTGACAGAACAAGGCAGAATGGCATCAAACTGAAAGAAGGTGGGTGTAGGTTAGGTTGTAGTAAAAAATTCTTTCCTGTGAGAGTGATGAGGCACTGGCACAGGTTGCCCAGAGGAGTGGTGGGTATCCCATCCTTTTTAATAGTCAAGGCCACATTGGATGGGGCTCTGAGCAACCTGGTTTAGTGGAAGGTGTCCCTGCCCACGGCAGAGGGTTTGGAAATGGGTGATCTCTAAGGTCCCTTCCAACCCAAACCATGCTGTGATAAAGACACCAGTATGAGGGGAGTACTAAACAACTTCTTGTGGTTCATATTATTCCTAGGAACCAGTAAATGGGTTGGAAAAGCAGATAGGCATGAGTAAAGTTTGTCATGACTGGGGGAACGGATGTTGTAAGTTTTGGAAAAGGTTCTTGTTAGGAGCAGAGGAAAGCTGAATTATAAGTAGGAAGGGGACTTTAGTCTATCCTGAGGCCTAGACAGTGCACTTTGTTTTGCATAGTATGCAGATTTTTGATTAAAGAAAAACCCAGCTGGCTCACTCAACCTGTATTTCTTCTGGCTTTTTATCCTGTTCTGAAGAATATACTGGGCAAATGCTGGTCAAGAGTGCAAATGTTTAAATAAATTCATAGTCATGTTTACTGATGTGGCTTCATATTTTTTCAAGTTGAAAAAATATTAGAAAATGCATTTTTTTTAGGACCTAAGCTGTGGCTGTGATATATTAACATGTGTTTCAAATATGATAATGCTATCTTCCCTCTATAGCTTGCATGTGAAATCTCTTTTCAAACTAAGGAGCAATATGTTTGTGTTGTGAATGGGAAGAAGAGGGCAAATCTGGCAAGGTCATAGTCTTCAAAGTGTAGAAAGTGCCTTGTTCAAATTCTTAATGTGTCAGAAGTGAATCTCACTTTTGAAAAATAGTAGCAGAACACTGTTTGAGTGATACACCTGTGAAGATCTGCATCTATTTGTAGGAATTTCTGGACACATGTCACAATGGACTTTGTTGCAGTCTTCTTTTGTTCTGGTATCTGCTTAATACCAGGCTGGCATGAGAGGTGATCCTCAACAACAACTGAAAAAATATTTGGGAAAATGAGTATTCCTTTACTGAAGCATCACTACACATTGTACCATAAACTCAGTATTTGTAAGGATTAGAAAAAATAAAAGGAGCAATATTGATTTTGTGAGCTGTCAATCTCTTTAAAAAACATTTATTAGTCACATAGAAAAATCAGTAATCTGTTTGATCATGGCAGAGCAGATTACACATGATACAATTTTGCTTCTTTTGGTATCATTCCTGTCTTGGTTTATTTTCTTTGTTCTCTAAAGAGCAAGGAAATCTACCTTCATCTAATAAATGCTGAACGACAAGAAGAATGTGGTTAGAGAATAAAAAATGTATTTAAACCACTGAATCTATTTCTTAAAAGGATGCTTTACAGAGAACTTTTCTCAAGGTAGTTTTTTTTTTTTTTTTTTTTTTTTTTTTTTTTTTTTTTTTTTTTTTTTTTTTTTTTTTTTTTTTTAAGGCTAAAGAGAAAACTGAAATAATGACAGGAAGTTTTGAAACTTCTTTTAATAAATAATTGACCAAGAATCTCTCCTTGCTGTTTATAGAGAAGCCATGCCATTTTTGGGCCAAGACTGGAGATCCCCTGGATGGAGATGGGTTAAAACAGAAGATGGATGGAAAAGATGCGAACCCTTTAGTCCTGCTCTTGAGGATGGGAGTAATCAGCTGAATGATATCAGCCACACTGTGTAAGCTTAAAAAAAAAAGTGATTTTGCATGAGTTAATAGCAGGTGGGAAGGTGAAGATTGCCTTAATTTCCATTCAGATTGCACCAGTTTGTGGTAGCTGATGTCATCTGTATACAAATGCAGTCATGTGTTTTGTTAGGCAGACAGGAGATCCCCGTGGAGATTGTCTGTCTTTTGTCACTGTTTTGTGAGTTGCTTCTTTGAGGCAGCCAGATCCCTTCTTAGGCTGTACGTCTTTCAAAATAATAAAACGATAAATATTTTTTAAGAACCTAAAACAAACAAAAAAACCAACAAAAAAGCCCCCTCTCCCCATGCCTGTCGAGTACTATTTAAAGGTAAAAGTGACACTTGTAAATTGCAAGTGCATATTGAACTGTTACCTGGAAGTGAATGAAGGCTTTCTGAGTGGGTGTTGCATTAGTTTGTGGCAGACAGAAAATGCCTTTCCTCCAAATGTACAGTCAGTGGTAGCTTAATGCTCCTTCTCTAACACAATATATTGACTGTATGTGCTCCTGTAGGATAGGTGAGAAAGAGATTAGATAAATAAAGTAATACTTGTGGCAAATGCCCACAGACTGGTGTGATACAAATAGCTTTGTCAAGACAAATTTCTCCGCAAAGAAGTAATTCTCAGGGATAGCACTGGTCATAAATTCCAGCATAATGTGCTCATAATGAGGAAAGGGAGCATTCAGTGTTTTGTTGTTAGTCCAGTAAGTGATAACTCATCTGATTTAGAGGGAATTTACTGGGAAGCTAGGACTTCCTGTAGTCACACACCTGTGTTTTCTAAATTTCTGAAACAATCCTCAAGGGAGTTATCAAGCAGTGAAGCATTATTGTTAAGCTTAACCTACTGTTTTCTTCATGCCTTTTTTCCTTTTTGTGGTCATCTGTCACTGATCTCATTTGGACTTCTTTATCCACAGTCTGGCCACCGTGGATACACAACACTGTGTCTGAAAGAATGTTCAGTAAGCCTCCAACATAAAAGTTGCCTTAAATAACATTGAAAAAAAAAATCTTCCCTCTTGCATATCTTTAATAATATACTTGGCAAATTAAGGGAAATCTAATAAGTATTTAGCAACTGTGCAAATTGCTTAAAAATAAATATCTTGTAGGTTGTTTAGTTAACACTGTTTGACAAGTATGAAAGAAGTTCTCAGTCTTTGTGAATACCATTGAGGCTTTTGCTCTTCTGCTCGTAACTGTGTGTGTGTATGTGTATACGTATCTTTTCCCCAAAGAGCAAGGTGAAGTATTTTTATTGCTTTTTTGAGCAAAAATACTGGATTGTTTTGGGTTTTTGTTTTTTGGTTTTTTTCTCTTAGTCTTGGAAGACCCTAGAATTTAACTCCTCTGGAGCCACAAACTGTGGCTTTAATTTTTTCTTCTTAATTCTGCTTCTGTCTATTTAATTACTGATGTATGTTGTCCAAACTCAGACTAGCGAATTCAAGTTGGTACTTCTTGGCATAGTAGCACTACTTTGGAGTAATTTCACTACTCTTTGAACTTTGGATCTATGATTGTAACTTGGACTTCTTATATGCCAGTTAAGTTCTGCTGCTAAACAGCAATTGACATCTATTTGCACATCAATATGGAACAACTTCGGGTGGAAATGACCTCTGGGGGTCATCTGGTTGAAACGCATACTCGAAGCAAGGCCAGCTGAGGTTGAGTTGTACAGGGCCTTGCCCAGTTCAGCTTTGTGCTTTTCCAAGAATGGAAATTCTTCTCTGGGCTCCTGTTCTGTTACTCTCAATGTTGTTTGTTTTTGGCTTGTCCTATATTGTGTCATTTCTCCCTGCCCTCCTCAGTCTAGTAAGAATTTCTCTTTTCACTGATTGTGTCCATTACCACTTGACTTACTACTGCCCACCTCCTCCAACCTTATAGTTGCACTCCATCTTTTTTATAGCCTCCTATTAGAAACTGACAGCAATCAGATTTCCCTCCACCACCAGCTCTTAACACTGAACGAGGTCAGTTCTCTTACCCTTGTGCACCATGTGCTCCAGTACCTTGGTAAGTCCCCACTGGAGTTGTGCCAGTATGACCATGTTTTCATTGTACTGGGGAGCCCCAAACTAGACACAGTACTGCAGATGAGTACTCATGCCAAATAAACATGGATGTTTGCTTCTTTCAGTCCGCAGGATACACTTTTGTTAGCTCAAACCAGGGTGCAGTTGGCTTAATACAACACAAGGGCACACTGCTGACCTGTTTTCAGCTACTTATCCTCAAGACTTCTGGCTCCTTTCCTGCAAAACTGCTTCCTATCCAGTCTGTACCCAGCATAAACTCAGGCTTGGGCTTCTATGCCATGAGCAGGGCTTGACATTGTGGTGCAGCAGTGTAAGATGTGTTGCTGGCTGGTTCTTTGTACCATCTTAAGCTATTTGGAAATAATTATGGTGTTTATTGAAGACAACTCAGCCTAGGATATTTGTTAACATGATGTAGCACTAAAAAAGAATGAGACTTGATAAAGTGCTTCCTTGTAGAAGAAACATACAGTAAACTACAAAAATACGTATTTGTCTCTTTTTAAGCTGCCCTGTGAATAGGGATCATGGTGTATGCCAATCTGGCAGTTCTAACAGGGTTTTATTAATTTATATCCATTGTAAGGAATAATATTTTTCACCAAAATGTTCTGTAGGAATCTCTTCTGAAGTTAGTACTTGAGTATTGTATTTCAGGGAGCAGTATGGCAGTTTTCCTTTGTAAAGAAATAAATTCAAGCTATGTAGTTGATTGAAACCTTCTTTAGTTTTGCTTCTGTTCTGTTCTGTGAGAGAAAGTATAGACACAGTTGCTGGCCAAACTTTGTCCTTTACCCATTGCAAATACTTTCTCTTCAGAAATTACAAAAATCTAATCGCAAACAGATTTAGAAATAAACCTTAAAGACACATCAGCTACTTAAATTGAAGAATGTGTTCTTATTAAAATAGAACTTCTGACTTTGCTTGATTAGTCACCCAGTGCCTTGGTGAATCCAGTTCCTCAATTAGTAAAATTGGTGGACCTAGTGGTAACCATGCTTGAACAAATATAATCACTTGTGCAGGAACAGTTTTCATTATTTGGCATAATGCTTGAATAGCTTCACTTTAGAGCCTTTTATGGAAACTAAGGTGGGAAAAAAATGAGACCATGAGTTCTGTAGGTCTTAGTTATTTGCATTAGAGTGCCTTGTGTTCAAGGTATAGAGTAACTGGAAATGTGGCTTGGGCTGTGTGCATTCAAGCTCTGTGGTGTGAGTGCTGGCCATGACTGCCTGTAAATTCAAGCAAAGATAGATACTTCCAGTGCTATGGCATTGTGTCCGTGAAGTTTGGTGTGGAGAGAAGCTTGCGGGGTGGGGGAGTGCCTTACAGAATTGTATGCAAGTGCCTTTCAGTAGCCTGCAATTTAGGAGTAAACCTGTCTTATGTGTTCCTTTTGAGGTAAAAGAAAGAGAATTAGACTAATAAGATTTTCATGATGGTGTTATTTATTTTTTTGTGTTAAGTTCATATGAACTACTTGGGCTGGCATGGTAGTGATTTCAGTCTGCGGTGTCTCTTGTCTAGTTCTGTGAGACAGTGTTCACAAGAGTGATTTTGGCACTGGATGGAAGTCCTTTGATTTGAACCTATTAACAGGTAACATTACAATGTATTTGTCAAGTGACAAAAATCATTTGGTGCATGCACTTAGCTCAGGATTTTCCATGCGTGGTCAAGCTGTAAGAGTCACTTCTAACATACTTAGTGTGTCTCTGTATGTAATTTTGTGACTTGAGGGCCACGTGAAAAGAAGCAAGGGGATGAGGGAAAACAGTTGGAGCTCAGATAACCCTGTCACATTTTCCATCATTTTAAGTGTCATAGCCAAGAGGTTATTTAAATACTGCTATGAAATTACTTTTTTTGGAAAAACTGAAATTCTTACATGATTTATCTAAGATATTTTAGTTCTAAGGACACCAGGTACTTTGCTTTTAAAAGCTCTAGAATAATTTTTGATGAAGTGCGTCATCAAGACAAGAGAGTAAGAATAGCTGTAAATTGGCAGTATTATGTATGTATTTAAATCCTTCCAGGTGCACTCACATGTCACGTGCAGCATTATAATAAAAACATTAAATTAAGGCTTCTGTTACACCATATGGCACGTGCAGCACTTGATTTGGTTTCTTCTATCTTAGCTTGGTGTTTGAGGGGGCAGGGGTTGCTTTTGGAACAATAGAGCAGCTTTATTACTCGTCACGCAGCTTTACAGATTTCTGGAAGGAACACTAGCAGTCACTGGGTAACTCTGTGTTTCTATCCCATTCTTCTGATGTCTGTGGGACCCTTGCGTTCATTCACTGCTTTCACACTAAAGGTTTGTCAAGAAGACTGGTGTTGTTTACAGATGAGTAGGGAAAGACTATCGGTGTGAAGTGGGACAGGACATGAGGAAATAAAGCCTCATATCAGAAGATCCTTAGAGGTAACAGTCCAATTTGTCTTTTCTCTGAAGCGACTTGAGAAATTCCAGGAATGCCACAGGCAAATTTGAATGCTAGACAAAGGTGTTTGAAATAACCCTCTTTATCTTCACAATTCCTTATGTTTATTGACTCCTTAAGCTTCCTTAGTTACTTATATGATGCTTGAGTGGAGTGGGCTTTAAATCACTTCAGGTATGTTACTGGCCTAAATTACTTTCTAGGGACACTTCCTCTTCAGGAACAAAAGAAGGAATCTTTACATATTAACCTTCCTCTTCTAAGCAGGCCTTCAGGAATGTGGCCTCCCGTCCTCTCCCCATTGCTTGCCCTAGGTCAAGGGGAATGAGTGAGTTTCTGTGCTGCCTGGATTATGTTGCAGAGTATCAGGATGTATCTCCCTAGTCTTGTGTATGTTGTTAGGATGATAAAGCTCTGGGAGCTTTGGGCTCAGTTTCTGCTTCTGTAGCAACTCCTCAGATTCTACAATAACTTCTCACATGATGTGGTGATGCAGCCAATATATTAAAACATAATTAAATTAATTTTAGTGAATTTATAGATTTCCTATATGATAGCTTTGGGGAAAAAACTTCCCAAACTGATGGACTGGAACGTTACATAATCAAATAACTTGTTGGTGTTGATGTTTTGCTTTTGTCAGTTGCTTTGCTTTTGTCTCTTGCTGGTTTCTTCCCTCTGAACTGTTTTGCTGTTTGACCAGATGTGATATTTGGCACCATTGCACAGAATATTTAAGGTATTGAGTCTTTATCCTCTGCTTTAAAAATACTAAGCCATGAACTAAGGCCTCCACCTTCTATTGTGCACTATCTGAATGCAGAGGTATGTTAGGTTTAAATCCTGAAAAAAAAAAGCTAAGATGAAACCAACTTTTCTTTCTAAGTTTTCTCGACTTGTGTATCTTTAAGCTGAACTAGCATTTACTGATTAGAATGATTCAAAAACCAAAAATTTTCTACAGTGTTGTTTAACAGATGATTCAAACCTGAAAATTTTAACTCTGTAAGCTCATAGAAATAGACTAAAATGATTTGATTTTTTGTCACTTAATGCCCAGATACAGGTCATTTTTGAAAAAAATCCTGTCCTTCAGTTTACAGTGTTCAGTTGTTTTAATCTGAAGTTCAAACTGACAATGATAAAAAGCAATTTAGATTAAAAATAGTAATGAATGTGAGGAATTTTGTATACAACTTTATTGTCGAAGAGCAATAATGTAGAAATAAAAAAGTCTCCCTGTTAAACTTCATTACCATGTATCCTTCATTGTTCTTATCTGTGCAAGACTGTGGCCTTCATATGAAATATCTTCCTTCTCAGTGCTAGAAAAGAGAACACTCATTCTTATCTTTGTTGCTTGTCCTTATAGTTATCTGCAAAAATGGAAAGCAAATTTTATCAAGCTGTGTAGATTTCCTGTAGCACCAGCAGTTTTTAAATGTATATAAATTTTAGAAAGGTTAGCTTATTAAAAAAAACTTCAATAGTTCGTTGTATGTGTATTTTTTCCTATATTAACACCGTATGTACGATATACAAAAGTATTTGGTGTAGTCCTCAGTGTTGGGTTACACAGTTAACTGTCAGAAGTGACATAGGTGTAGCTAAGTCTCTCTGGCAGAGACAGACCACTTGGCTCTTGATGCTGTACAAATCATTGGTGAAACAGTGCCATGACACCTGGATGTGCTGAGTTGTGAATCAAGCATTTCTTAAAGGAAAGACTTTTTGTCCCGAAGGTGACGGTAGTAAGAGAGATGTCGTTCTTTGCTGGCTTTCTGCCTATGCAAGGATGTGCAATAATTCTTCACAGACTTTTACCTCTGTGCAGTTAGGGCTTGGGCCACTTCAAAGAATAGATTTTTGTACACCAGAGCTTTGCAGAATTTTGCAGTTGTCCAGTTAGTACTGTCTTCTTAGTAGTCCTTCCTGAATGTCAGTAATGACTTACAAGATGCCTCCTAGGAAGATACTTCTGCGTGTTTAATCACTTTGACACAAAATTCAACCCCTTTGAGAAGAAAAGAACAAGACAGCTTCTCTCAAGATACATGTTGCTATAGACAATCAGGTAGAAGATCTTAATTAAGAATATGATTGATTTTTGTTTCAGCTGGTAGATTTTAATGCAGAAAATTGTAATTGTAATGGTGTATGCATCTTTAATTTTATTTAATTATGGCTATTCTAATTAGATATTTTTATTTCAGTATCATAGCTGGGGATGATGAGAATGAAGAAGTATACGGTACTGAAGACTGTGAGTTTGCAGCCAAGAAAAGGAAAAAAGATCATTTTAGGAATAAGACGGATTCACAATGTAAGGCTGGGTTTTTTCATTTATTTTAGAAGACTCATGTAGGTTCAGAAAAATGTTATAATAGCCATTATTTTATATTCAGCTATAGAGTAGCCTTCCAAATTATGTCTATTTCTGTATTGGCAACAAATTCTGGTGTCAAAAGTGATATGTCTTCATTGAAACTGTGGACTAGCTTGAGATTAAATTCTTCTGGATGCTTATGGGAGCTTCTACTTCCCAAAGCAGCTGGTTTATTTTTGCTTAATTCAGATTCTAATTAGTTGTACAACTCCAGAATCAGTTCAGAAATAAATATATTTTGTCATAATAATGATATCTCTTGATAAAGACTCTATCAGTATTGAGTTTCTTGGACAGAAATCCTTTTAAAAAATTAAAATATGAAAGCCATTTAATCTGTTCTCATATTTAAAAGGTCACTTGTACTTTGGGCTGCAAATGTTTATGACAGCAAGTAACTTATTGAAGCAGAGAACTTGGTTGAGTAGGTAAAAAAGGGTAAGTTGATTAGCAACTTCTTGGCATTTATAATGCTTTGATCTTGAAATGATCTATTATTTGTATATCCCCAAAATTGTTAAAGAGATGGTATTGCAGAAAGCTGCAAGCTTCTCCAGGCTTGTCAGAGTTTAAAGTATTTCAGAAGATTCAAGGGGCTGGATGTCTCATCTGACAACATGTGAGAGTTGTGAAAGCTGAAGGTCTGCCTGGTTGCCTTTATTAGTCTTATATCCTTCACTTCCCTGCAGTCTCCTCCAATTAGTTGAACCAAGTCAATGTGTAGAGCAGGCACCTGTACAGAAGAAAATGGATTAGAGGGGTAGAGTGGCCAGGAACAAAAATGTTCTCCAGATCTGCTGTATTTCAAATGCTAAGGAACCTGTTGTGTGGGGAAAAAAAGGTCAGGAATTATGTAGGACCACTGTTATGTCAGTGATTGGTCACAGCTGACAAAAGTTGTCATTCATCTGCCAATTGTGTGCCAACTCTTCTGGCTTTAAAAAAACATTTATGTGACTTTTCTGTTACTTTCATGAAGTCCATAACTTGTGAAAATTTTTTATCTTTTCTAGGCTTTATAAACTTCCTTCATTAAAAATGTTCTGCTATCTTATGAAGCATTTTATTGAAAATTATACGTTTAGTTCAGTTTCTTTCTGGAAGGCATTAACTAATGTGGAAGCCTAAAATGCCTATATTTTGATTTTATTTTAGGTTTTTATCGTGAAAAGTGGATTTATGTTCATAAAGAAAGCACCAGGGAAGTAAGTCTGCATGGTGTGGGTCAGTTCCTACAATCTTTGTGGCTCTTAATTGACAGACAGTATCTTGAAAAAAGCATTTCTGCCATGTGGTCTTAGGGGTTATACTTAACTCTCTTCTTTGGCAACACTGGAGACCTGCACATGGTGAGGCAAGGGCAGCTGACAAAGTGACTTCTAGGTAGGTCTTTGTGGCAGAGATGTGGGAACTTGCAAGGATAGACACACAGTTCTCCACTGCTTATACAAGCCCATCTGTCTTTCTACTGTCTCTCTTTGAACTAAAATTGAAAGTATTTGCAAAACCAGAGAAACATCTCCAAAGAAGTTGCTTGCAGGCAGCCACCTCATATTTTGGAATCTTGGTGTAAATTTGAATGGAAGTAAGTAAAACATCAATTTCAAACTTTACAAAGAGGATTAACAAAGTCCATATGCTTTCAGTTTGGGATATAAACTGTATCATGTAACTGTAAAGGGAACATGAAAGCTCTTGGAGTGACCTCTTGGAAAGCCAAGAGCTAAAATACATCCATTGTATGTAGAGATTAAACTCTTGAAGTTCGGGTTTCATTCCTGTGCTGATTGCCATGGCTGTCTGGGATATGTGGCACTTCAACACCAGTAAGGAGGTTTTACATCCACACAGTAATACCAGCCAGGAGAGAGGGAAGGAGGTGAGTGTGATGACTGTAGTCATGCAGGCAAAAGTAGCTTTGCATTTTAGAGCTGAGAGAGACAATACAGAGCTTTTTACTCAGGAATGGCATGCTATTGAGGAGAGCTTACATAAAGGACATACTGCAAGACTTTGCAGACCTTGTAGACCAGTGACCCAGAGACTGCTTGTCTACATCTGAAGGGTACTGTAAAGCCTTTCACCAGATTCACAGCCCTCTTTCTGCTTTATCTGCTAGAGGTTAACTTAGATTGGTCTGCAAAAGTCTCAAGCATGCTTTTTCCCTTTGTGCCATCTCAAATTCGGGTGAGAAGGAGCAGGGGGACAACAGACTGCCACCTGTCATTGTGGTGCTTTGAATGATAAGGTTGTTAAGCTGAGGTTTCAAACTATATTGAGGCCAAAATACAAATAGCCTAAAATCTCTCATTGGTGTCCTTCATAACCCATACATATAGGAATTATTTTTTTCCCCTACTTGTGCAGAAGTTGGTGTACTAGTGATGTGTGAGTATTTGCTTTTGCTTCTTGTCCAGTCAGAGAGTGGACAAAATACTTTGGTTACCTTCTGATATTTGACCATTCGCCTTTTAGGTTTATTTGGGTTGTTTAATTTAAAAAACAAACCAGGGATGGTTAGAATTAAACACTAATCCTTCAAGTAATTCTTTGTATAAATTTAAAAGCTTAGAGTAGAAGGTTGAAAAAGTAGCAAGGAATAAGCATACATGAACCAAAAAATTCAAAGCAGCAATTTAAGCTAATCTAAAACATAATTTAGAGGCTCTAGTTTTTCTTACAGGTTCTGATCTTTCTTGATTTTGAAATATCAGACTCACAACTAGGAAACATTTTTTCCCAAATTGGATACTGTTTTTTAGGGCAAAATGACAAGATAGGAAGGTCTTGATAAGAAACATATGAAACATGCTACAGGAGAGCATTGAAATTAAAGAAAACCAAAACAAGTGCATGTGTGCAGCTGAAATGAAATTGGAGATGCTTTTTGAATAATTTTGTTGTGATGGTACACTGGGAAGGGTAGAGCTGTAGTTTCAAAGAAATCTGTTCAAGGAAATGTCTCTCATGTTAATGTTTTAAGCATAACCTTATGATAACTGTTTAGCCAGAGAACAGCCACAAATATTTAAATTTCAACATAAGTTTTGTTAACTGTATGTGTTCATTCACTGCTGTTAGCTAAGCAAGGTGTGCATATTGTGAAGTGTGGAGTGTGCTTGGGTCTGAGCTATATCAGCTGAATGAGCAAGCAGGACAATCCTGAATTTGGTGGTTAAGCAATAGGCAGTAATTATCACCACTCTGCAGTGAATTGGTAACTGTCCCATCCCACTGGGGTACATGCAGGGTAAGCTTTCATTGGGTCACAAAAAGGAACATTAATTTGGACTGTGAAAATTGTCACCATCACATAATTTACCATGGAAATCTGTCTAGGAATGAGCTTCAAATAATTACTTGTCCCTGTCCTTCCCATGGGTAATAAAACCATAGTAGCACACTGCTCTGCAAGACTCTCTTTTACCAGTTATAGTTTTTTCCTAGCCTCAGTATATTTGGTCCTGGGCTCTAGCGTGGCTTTGTGGCTCTAAATGTACTGAGTTTAAGTGATCCCATGTCAATTTGGGCTGCTACTACCACTTTAAGTCATTCACAACAGCCTCTGAAACTTCCATTTTCACATTAAGATGTGGAGAAGTACCAAAGGAAATGCAGTTGCTTTTGCTTGTGGTGCCTAAGCTTCTAGCACCAAAATAAATTTTATATGATGTTGAGACCATTTGTTCTTTGGATCCCAGAAGCAACTGGCTGTGTTCTTACCCTCAAGTGTGAATCAGATAATTCTCCTATTTGTAGGCTCAGACTGCTGTACAAGCAAGCTCTTCCTTGTGCATGGCAAATGGGGACTGTGATAGCCATGAGGGAGTGCCAGCATCATGACACTCTGCAAGAGTGGAGTAGATTCCCAGGGAAATCAAATAGCAGTGATGCCAGATTACACATTCAGTATGAATTGAAAGGCCTTGCCTATGTACCTGTTAGTTACAAACAGCGTATCTGATTTCATTTAATTTCTTGTAGAACAAATAACTCTTCAGTCCAGAGGCACTGTATTTCCAGGGAGCATGGTATCCATTAGCATCAGCTGCATGTCAGTGTGCTTTTCTGAATGTTTTGCTCAATTTTGTCTTTGTTTCCTTCCATTTAAAGCGTGTTTTTTCCTCTTCTCAGAGACATGGCTATTGCACCTTGGGAGAAGCGTTTAACCGCTTAGATTTTTCAAGTGCGATTCAGGACATCAGGAGGTTCAATTATGTGGTCAAAGTAAGCTCTTTATTTCATAAGCATATTAGAAAAATGCATTTGCTGATGTGCCTGTGTGTACAACAGGAATATTTTTGCACTGAACAGATAACGGTTTGTAATTGTGTAAATATCCTGTTCGTATGTAATTTATAATGCAAGAAGCAACTTTAAACTGAGTAAATTTTCTTTGGTGAAAACTCAGTTTATGGCTGTCTGAAAGCCTATAGCTAGAGGGGGATGGTGATGGCCAGTGTGCTGTGTATTTAGAGGGAAACATTGATGGTAGTTTCAATTGTTGTTCATCAGTCTGGGTAATGAACTCTCTTTAAAGGTAAATAATTTCTATGCAACCGAAAATAGCAAAGTGTTATTCATCTTAAATATTTGCGTCATCTTAAATATGCTTAAAGTAACAATTTCCAGAAGAATACTTGATGTGTAAGTATTTTGCTATTTCGGTATCTTCTGCAACTTCTTACTAGTCCTGTGATTCACTGCACAATTTTTTTATCAAGGACAAGATATCTATGCATTTATCTTTAACATCCCTTAAAACTTGAGACTCCAGCCTTAATTACCTCAATGCCTAATCAGCTGCCCATTTGGAAATGCCTGTTCTGGGGATACTGATCTCTTTCTAACCCCAGGTTTATTTTATTATCTAACCTGATGTTGTAAAGTGCTTGTTCCAACTCCTAGAGAAGCTCAAAATGTGAGTCATATCAGGACTAGAGTTCAGTTCAGTGCTGAGGCTGTTCACAAGTATTGTATTTCTTGGAATGCATCCAGAACTTGAAAAGACACAAATAAAAATTAAATAAACATACCAAGAGAACACCCTTACCACTAGGCTGTGGAGTATTTGGAGAGAAAACACATTCTATCCATCCCTGTGAAGCTGAGGCAATGCATTGTACTTTCAGAAAAACAAGAGATGTGGAAACAAAGCAAAAAGGATTTGCTTCCATTCTAGTGGTTAGGGTACTTGCCTGGTTTGTTCCCCTTGCAGGGCTTGGGGGTTTTTGTTATATGTATGTGTTGTGGTTTAGAACATGACTTTTTAATGCTGTTTTGGGAGAAGAACCAAGAGCTGTGATCTTTCCCAAGACTTTTCCGCCTTGAACAATAGGAAGAAAAAAACCAAAGCACCTACAAAAGGTGATTTGTATAAATGGTGTCAACCTTGGGTGCCTCACTTGAACAGCAAGCAGGTAAAAGGAATGCAGATCTAGAATTTTGCATCTGTTTTAGATGCTGCATTGCCTAAACTGGGTTGCTCGAAACAGTTGATCAAGTCAAAGTGCAAAGTCCAGCAGAAGCACATTGAGCAGTTTTTCTTCTGTTCACCAAGGAATATGAAATGCTGGTTTAGTCAGCCAGGCTTAAGATCATTGAGGAAGGAGCACTACTTTTAAAATTCAGAAATTTGGCTTTGCAATCCAAACCATTAGTCTGTTAATAGTCGACCCTAAGAAATCTGTGTGAATTTAAAATAGTAGATAGACTTTCAAAATCCTCTAAATGTTTCAGAATTTGTTTGGAATTTTTAAAATTTAGAATTGTTTTACAAATACAAAACTTTTAATTTGTCTTTGCAGCAGTTCCCCTGAGGTGGTGGCTGCTTGTTGATAGCAAGGTATAAATCAAGAATACTTTGTTTTAAAGATCAATCCCTACTCTATCCTCCCTTTGATCCCAGACCACCAAAATGATTCTCCAACTAACTAAAAATATGCCATCCATTATTAAAAGTTAATATAGATGTCTGTCCAGGACCTTTTTAGGATGGACAGTGAGGGGGAGAAGGTAGGATCAGTTAGATTTTTGTATTTGTTGGTGCAGTAGTATATTGATAACTTCGTAGCTGTTAAATTCCGATACATTGCATTTGATATGGGTGGGTTTTTTCCAAATGTTTCCATCTGACTAAACAGATGATCCATTCAAAGTTATAATCGCTAGTAGACAACATAAGCCACAGCTCTGCTTGTATCAGTGTGTCAGATCCTTGTAGTCCTCCTACCTTGCTTTTGCTAAAATTGTCTTAATCCTTGCATATTACCTTTCACTGAAATTGGAATCTTCATTAAAATCAGTCAGGTGGAATTTGTCTTTTAATTTGGTCTTTAGACTTAGCAACATAACTGATTTTTTTTAATCAAGAGAAATGTACCTACTTGCTTGAACTGGCAAACTGCCAGAGACCTCTAGGTGTATTCTAAATTATTAATCAAGCTAATAGGCTTTGAAAAAGCCAACAAAAAGATCCTGATACCTGTTTATATAGTTTTTGAGACTAGATTGCTTGTATTTAAATACATCAGGACAATTATTTCTTTCTTTCATAGTTCATAATGTTTTGTCAGAGATCGTGCAGAGAAGCCAGAAGGAACATTATTAAATCAGGGTCAGAACAGGTGTATTCTTGCTTCCTCCCAAGGAAAATTAATGTTGAGGGAAGTGTCAAATTGGTGTTTTAGAAATGAAGATACAATATAATTTTTGGCAAGCTTAGTCTCTTTCATCCCCTATGCCAACACTTGATGCTACCCTACACAGGAGCACTCTGTAGGGAATGCTGTTTTCTGCTCCCTGCTTTCCCTTCCCAGTGTGTTGAGAACACTTGTTCTGAGCTCTCTTATAATGTGCAATTGCAAAGCTCAGTGCCACACCTCTAAACATTGTAATAGTGTCACAACATCAAAGTCTCTCATAATAAGAGACCATTTTTTGTTGAAGAACTAATGGTTCTTACCAGCTACAAAAATGAATCTAAAATGTAAAAGCAAGTGTGCCAGAATGGGGCAAGGGCTGCCTCTAGCAGCTGTATCTTGGCATTCATGTGCAGCAAGAACTTAGGCTGCTTTGGTTATTTTGCCCTAAACCATTCCCAAAGGAAAGTTACTGATATGGTTTGTACACTGCTCATTATTAGATCACTGTGGTTTATTCTACCAGGGACCTGAATGCAGGAGTAATACAGGATTTTTTTTCCCCCTAGTTTAGGCAAAATAGGGTATTTCCTCTCCATGAGTAGAAAGTAGTGCACTAAATCCATCACACTTCAGTTTGACCAGTATGATACTTTCACTTAGAAGCCGTAATTCTGGTAGCTGGTATCAGTTCAGAGTGATGTTCCCGGCCACAAAATCTGTCAAGGGACTTCAGGACCCACGTACATCCAAGTTCACATTTGTATTTGTGAGCCCAAACAGATTCTCTCTGTTGTTTCACTACAGCTCATAAAGTCTGTATGACATGTGCTTTGTCAGAGATAAGCACCAGTATTTGTACAGTATTTTGAAAATGTACAGCCTTTAGGAATTGTTCATGGGATGCCAGTGGGAATGCCTAAAGCTCTCTACTTGTCTTAAATTGTCTTCTGAACTCTGTAGTTATATTTTCACAAAATGCCAGTGCAGGCTGTTGTAGGTGAGTGTATGCACTAAGTGTGCATTTAAAACCATCCTTTACTTCTGTTGTTCTTCTGACTTTTAATTTTTTGTCATAGCTTTTGCAGTTAATTGCAAAATCCCAGTTAACTTCACTGAGTGGTGCAGCACAGAAGAACTACTTTAACATTTTGGACAAAATTGTGCAGAAGGGTAAGACCCAAGGATTTTTAATCTGACTGTTCAGATTTAATTGCTGTAACTAAGCTATCAATTGATTTTTTTTTGTTAGTTTTATTACAATTTTTACATTGTAAGACATAGCAATAGCATGCTTAATTAGTGCAAGGTTTTATACTTCCCATCCCATGATTGCAATAAGTTGTTTTCTCTTGGTTATTGAATAATGTCTATTGAAACAAGTTGGTGAAATTAAGTGACATTTAGATTCTATTCAGAAATTATTGGTTACTGTTAAATTATACACTTCACAAAATGCGAAAGCTTTTAGGTTAATAACATGTTTGGGTTTAAGTTTGCATGATGTACTGAGACTCAAAATACATATCTGTTTTGATTATTTTAAGAAAAAGACATTACATTATATTGATTTTTCTTTTTTTCTGGTAGCCACACTAAATGGAGATGTTATACTGTCTGCTTTGAACTGAAGAAATTTGACTTATGACTAGGTTTAGCATTAAGTTTGTAAATGCAGAGCTTGAAATGTTGCATCAACTTTGCCTGTGAAATTGTTAATTATTGATCTTGCATGTATGGAACAGCACCAATGAATGTCATGGTGGGAATTAGGGCAGCTATTTGTACACAAACAATTGAGTTGTAATTAGTTCCTCTAAAAAAGGTGTTGATTAGCTTGAGTTATTACCTTGGTTACCTCTGTCAACCAAAATTATGTGTGGTTTGTTTTGTTTTCCAGTTATGGAAGACCAGTATAATCCACGACTGATCAAAGATCTTCTACAGGATCTGAGTTCTACTCTCTGTATTCTGATTAGGGGAGTAGGAAAATCTGTGTTGGTAGGCAACATCAATATTTGGATTTGCCGGTTAGAAACTATCCTTCTGTGGCAACAACAATTAAAAAATCTTCAGATGAACAAGGTATGTTATTAAATCATATTAAATAATATTTGGATGAGGGGAATTATGTTGAATATTGGTTGAGGATTTGTAAGTGAACCAAGTTTCAAATACATTCTAAACAGTTTTAGTTGTTTTGGTTTTTAAAAACATAATGTGAAATTCATTAATTGGCATCAACTTAATTTTCTAATGTTTCATATCTTTTTGCTAATTAAAACTGCTACAATGTCTGTACTGCTGGTTTGTAGTAGAGATATAATTGATTTTCCCACTCAAATAAGTTTAAAAAGATTGTCTCTAGATTATCAGATAGAGATGGGGGAAAAAACCCACATTTTTAATTCCAAAACAAATTTTCTACTAATGAAGAAATAAAAATCTAAAAGGCATTTTGGAGGTGTATCAAGAAAACAGAAAGAAAGTTATTCAAGTAGCAATTTTACAGATTTATTCATTAGCACAGTTGCTTTTGAAAAAAAAAAGATAATGACTTCAGCATCTGGATTCTCCTCATGTGACTGTGTTCAAAGCATGTGGTATGCACTGTTCCAGGGTTTTGTAGTGGAAATTTCTGATGATAAGCAGGCTTTTTTTTTTCATCTGGCTGGGTTACTCCTGGAAGCAATGCTATAAGATATCGCTCACTGTAAAGTCATACAAGTTTTTTATCTATTGGCTTTCAGCTATGAAATTTTGAAATTGTCCTTTCTGTGTGAGCTGGTTATCTGAATAAACCAGCTACCTTTGGAACAGAAAGGAGAAATGAGAAACCTGGTCTCAGCAGTTTTCATGTGCCAGGCAACCAGAGCACAGACACTTCTGAGACAGGGCATATACTGCTGTGCTTGTTTCCTTCCAGTGTGACACTTCCCTTGGAGCTGTTTTACGTTGGCTGAACTAGCCCATGAGAAATCTTGCATCTGTAGTACTCACATACTCCCTCCTCAGCAGACGTACAGCCCCAGCAGTACCAGATGACTCTGTGGAAAGTCTGGTCTGTAAGCCAGGTGAAAGGCTGGGAAGGAATCAGAAGCACGAGCCCGCGGGTGCAGGGCTGTGCCGCCACCGCCTTGGGCTGGGGCAGCTCTGCTCCCTGGGGCCAGCACTGCCCATGTTCCCTCACTGCCAGCTGGGCACTGCCTCCAGCCTCCTGGGCCTCTGCCACCTGGCACTGTGGGCTCCAGCTCTAGTCACGTAGGAGCTGCGGTGTAGCTTACCCCACTACAGTTCACAGAGGTGTATAGTCTTAATGAAAACTTTCCCAATGCTCTAATCTGTCACCTCTGCAGATCCTCTCATTTATATATGAGGGGGAACTGTCTCTGGAGTTCAGAAATTATCCTGCTCTCTTCTGCCTCTGACCTCCATAATGCTTTCATTTTGTACCTCTGATCTTCAGTCCTGTATTCTGTATTCTATTCTGTGCTCTAGTTTGTCTTAAGGCAAGCTGACATGTTTTTGTTTCTTAAGAAAAATTGAGAAACTGTAGTGATCCAACAAGTTAGAAATAATTGGTTCATACCTTTATTATAGTTGGGGTTTAGCACACTAAAGATGGAAATGACTACATTATAGTTTTCAAAACTGCATGATATTGAGAGAGCAGAAGTGTTTCAGAAATTGAGATTTAAATAATGAATTTAGGATATGTTTATTTTGACAGTAAGAAAGCTATGAGTTATAAAGTTACAGTCTGTGGTTCCTTTTGTACCATTAGTCATTTGAATTTTCAACAGCAGTTAGAGAATAATTGTAGGCAAGAATTAACCATAGATTTTACTCAATGATTTGAAAAAACTAAACTAAGATACCTCTAAAGTAAAGAATTTTATTTGTTCTTTATACTGTCATGTTTTTGTAGCTAAAAGTCTTTAATTCTTGTTTCCAGCAAGTCAACAATGGACTCACGCTTAGCGATCTCCCTCTCCATATGCTGAATAACATCTTATACAGGTTCTCTGATGGCTGGGACATTATTACTCTGGGTCAGGTGACCCCGACTTTGTACATGCTTAGTGAAGACAGACAGTTGTGGAAAAAACTCTGCCAGTACCATTTTGCAGAAAAGCAGGTAATAAACTCTGTTATTTGTTTAAATGTAGCCTTTTTGATACCATATACTAATAATGGAGCAGGAACTTGCCCTTTTTGAGATAAAAGTGTATCATTGTGCAGTAATTGCGAGTTTTGTCTGTATTTGGGGCTTGATTCCTCCTGCATTCAGTATGTCTGTGAGTTTAGGATAACTACTGGGCTGTTTCTTCCCATTACTTTAAAAAATGTCTATTACAAGATGGGCTTTTTTAAAAACTGCCTAACCAGTGTTGTAGAGGATACCTCTAAAGTGTTCCCCTAAAGCAGAGCTTACTGTACTAAGTTAGGCAGACAGGTTGCTCAGACTTTTAACCTACATGAAAAGTCTGGAGAAGCCAAACTGAATTTTTGCTAAGAAGACTAGAACAAATGCTTTGAAATTAATAACAAAAAGAGAAACAATATTTTCCTGTCACTTCCTCATAAAGAGCACTGAAGTAATCTAGGAATGACTCCAGAACTGTCTTTGTTTTCTGCCATTAATAAATGCTGGGAAAAAAGTCAGACTAGGTGAAAATAAACCTAAGAAAGTGGAAGTTACCTCATGAGAGCTGGAGGAAGAACTTTTGAAACCTAGTACATTCCGTACGAGAGGAAGTGCAAGTGCCCATTCTTAAATCTAACAGGTTGAAGTTGCTTGGTGACTACCAGATTAGGTGTTGTTGATCAATTGCTGAAGATCAATTAACTCATGCACACTTGACCCAAATAAGATTTTTTTTTTTTTTGAGACATGAAAGGTTTTAGAAGTAACTGTGGAAAAACTAGACAGACAAAAGCAAACTGAAAACCCATCTTCAGAAGCAGCCAAGAAGAATTCAAGGTGAAGTTACAAGGATAACAGATTTAAGCTTATGTAGCAGTTGAGTGGATTTTGAGGGTAGATAGGTAAGTTCTATTGAACAGTGACAAAACTGGTTAGAGAGGAACTTCTTACACCAGGGTAATGCAGGGAAAAACGTCCTGGAGGATTTCAGTGAAATTAGGTATCCCTATGCTGCATGAAGTACTCTTGTATTGTGTTTCCAGTGTGTTCCTGAATGTTCACATTCAATTTCTTACTAAGTTAGTAATGATAGAAATCTAATGACTTTATTTATATTGCCGTATCAAGTTCTGCTTCCTCTCTTTAAAAGTGTACTGTCTTAATAAGCCACAGAATCACGTTAGGTTGGTTTTTTCTGTCCTCTGCAGTATATTTGTTGAACCATTGAAACAACCACAAAAACATAGTTGATATCTGAAGAGCACTGTTGGAAAAAATAAGAGCCATTATGAAACAAAGTGAAGTGTAGCTGAAATCAGAAAGGCAGTGCTATTCTCTCCCCATCCAGGAATTGTCTTCTGAATGAAGAAAGCCCTCAATGTATTAGCACTAATCTACACTGAGTGGAACAGAAGTCTTTTTTAAATACTTACTTAATAAACCTTGGCTGTCTCTCAAGCTGGGGAGAGATAGCTGTTGTGCATCAGCTAATCTTTACATGCAGATTAGGTCCTCAAGAAGTACATCAATCACTAATTATTGCTATCCTTCTAGAAAGATCACAACCAAATGTGAAAAATAATCATGTATATGCTTTTAAAATTAAAGAGCTTTATTTAAATCCGTAATGCTTTATCAGAAAACCACTATCCATAAGGCACAATCGTGTTTTTGAATCTCATTCCTGAGTGGTTTGGGTTTTTTTAAAGGATAAAATTAATTGCTTACAGCTCTCAATACTGTTTTGTTAAATGCTTCTTGACTATAATTAGAATAATTTCGAGACAGTAGAATTAGATCAGCTGTGTATGGCCTAGTTTTTCTTGGCAAACATGCACTCTCCTATTTTTAGTCTTTGCCTTCCATCTTTTTTGTGGCCAGATCTCTCACACTGCTTTGCAGAGATGTATGATGTCAGAATATTGACTTCAAAGAATTCTAGTTACAAAACTTCCGTTTAACTACCTTCCCTCCACCTTCCCCTGTCCTTTGCCTGAATTGACTACAAGAATTTTAAAGGAAGATATTAATTTTATGTCTAGTTTTGTAGGCATTTGATTCCATCAGAGAAAGGTCACATTGACTGGAAGCTGATGTACTTTGCACTTCAGAAATATTACCCAATAAAGGAACAGTATGGGGACACCTTGCATTTCTGTCGACACTGTAGTATTCTGTTTTGGAAGGTAAGAGCTTTGAAACAGATAATCAGAAATAAGTTCAAACAGCCACTGGTGATCATCTGCCAGGAAAAATATTAAGGTCATCTTGTCAGCTTTCTCATGTGAAATGTGATTGGGTAACTTTATATCTATATATTTAATATCTAACTTTAAAGTAATATATAAAGCTTCCATATAAAATCCATATTAAATTCTAAAGTTGTTCTTAATCTTGCCTTCTTACTTCTTGATATCTGATAACCTCAGTACTTAGAATTGCAATGAAAAGTGCCATGTGGAAAGAGTTACTCTGTCTACTTTTATTAATTTGATCTTATGGGAACTTGTGAGGCACTAGTCTGAAGTTAGTGTTTTCTAATAATGCCACGGTAATCAATACACCTCTAATGAGAAATAATTACTACATTTTTCCTACCACATTGGTGTAGAGCTCTGTATTTTTATATTTTTGCTTCTGTCCCATATGAAGCCTGGAGGAATGTTTTAAACTTAATCCAGAGTGTATTTTACCCTGGTTTTGAAGTTTACCATGAAGCATATGTTGTCTTACAGGATGATTTTAATTTCTGTAGGGCATTCTCCTCCTTAACGTGTGGGATTACATAGTCCTGCTTTTACTCTGTGTTGCACTGTAACAGAGCCTTCTAGTTAGTAAGACTTCTTTAATTTTGCAGCTGAAAGATCAGATATGGATAGTGTTAAGTGGACAGCAAAGAGCAAGAAATGTTTGAGAAATCTTGGAAAATACTCATATCATTTGTAGTCTAATTAACATAAATTAGTTGCTCTTGTGTCATCTTTATGTGATTTTTAAGAGAAGTTGTATGTCAGTGTGAGGCTTTTTTATTTTCGTTTGAAAAACCTAGGCTGTTTAGCAGGATAAGCTAAATCTTGCTAGAAATAGCATGTTCCTTAATGATGTTATCTTAAAGTTGAGTATTTTTGATATCACGGGAGCCCTTCCAGGTAGTAATGTTTTGCAAAATTAATAGTAGGAAAGCAGGGAGCCAGAATTTTCTACTGTGAAAAGCCTGGACATTTGCTGAAGGAACTGTGTCAAGAATGACTAAGAACCTTTATTACAGTGGAATAACTCTTTAGCATGTAGCTCCTTATGTAGGGTAAAGCCTCTCTTTGAAAGGGGAAATTTCAAAGGTAAGTACACAGATGCATTTAGATGGGCATTTGTGGTATCAGATTTCTTTGGATTGTCTGCCTTCACTGTGTAAAGAGTTGATGCTTTCTACACTAGATTTCTCTCATTTTGATCTTGGTATAATTGAAAGTACAAGTCTCTAATATTAGGAATTACTTTAAATGTGTTTGGAGTCAAATGTTTAACTTTGGAGATGGTGTGACAGTAAGAGGCAGTGAACCTGTGCAGGTTGCAGTAGTATCCCAGTAATAGATTATAGTAGTCAAGGTGACAAGACACCTGTTCCAATCTACTGCTGGAATAAAAGGGCTCGTCTTGGACTTTTAAATTCTTTCAAACACAGCACAGGAAGTTCTAAATGTACTTTGGATTGATGAGCAGTACCTCCTAGATCACCATTCCAGTGCTGACTGTCCTAGAGATTTGGTCAGGTCTTAAAGTGACAGTGCAGTTATAGATTAGTTGTGTGCTGCTGCACAAAAATACTGGAGCAGGTGTTTGGGATCAGCTGTTTTAACAAGAACACAGTCAGCACGTTGAGGAAAGCCATTATCCCTTTTCATGCAGCACTCATTAGACCATCTGGGATACTGCATCCAGTGAGGCCTCCAGTACAAAGAAGATACTGATAAACTGGATGAAGTTCAGGTGAGGGTCATATAATCAGGGAGGCTGGAGGACTTACCCTGTGAGGAGTGGCTGGAGAAGACTGCTTCAGAGGGACAGAAGAGCCTGCCATGAGGACAGCCTAGCAAGGGAACAGTTTGACCATAGAGCTGATGCAGCTTCCATCCTTGGGTGTGATCAGGAACTGACTGAATAAAGCTCAGAGCAGCCTGGTCTGATCTCACAGCTTAGCCTGCCTTGTGCAGGAGGCTGGGCTAGAGACCTCCTGAGGTGCTCCTGACCTGATCATTCCATGACCCTACACTGCAGTGTTCCTTCTCTAGTCTTGGCATCTAAGCCTTGTCTCTGTCTTAAAATAAATGATGATCAGGCTGAAATAGATTGTTAAATGGATTGATTTATGCATAATTGGGACCCTTATTGGCACGGGCAGGTTAACTGTTGATCTGAAATACTGTCCCCCTTTTTACAGGGTAATGTGGGTCAAGTAGTGCTGGTCACTCAGTGATTAGAAAGATTTTTAAATTAAATACGTATATGAGTGCTTGACATATAATTATATCTGTAATGCATAGCAAGAAAAACCCAAAAAAACCAAAGCAAAAAGCCAACGAAAACACTTCCACCAACTCCAAATTTTAAAAGATAAATCAGTTATTTTAGGGAGGGAAAGTAGCAAGTGTTTGAATCTTGAAACAAATGGAAGCACTGTATTCTTCAGATAGCTGATAATATGTAAAATTTTTGTTTCTTCTTTTAATAGTATAATTCAGAAGTCAGGCAACTTAGTTTCCAAGGGCATTCAAAAGAACTTCAGGCATAGCTGAACTTCTTCATGTGGCATTTATTTTTATTTTTCTTCCCTCATTAAAGAACAAAGCAAAACATTGGAATAGTTGCAGAGAAAAAAGGGCATGAAGGAGACTAGGAATGATTAGTTTCTCTTAACTCAGCTGTGTTAAAGCTAACAGGGAATGTGACTGCTCTCCATAAATTGTTTTTGGAGACAGAGAAGTGGTGCATAAGCATGAGACTACTTAGAGAAATAATTTACACTAAGGGACATCCATGATGCAAGTAAATTGTAGTTTTGAGTAAGTGTGCTGAGAGTTAAGAGTTCCTAAGAACCAAAGCCACAAGGGTCTGAAACAGCCCCAAAGCACAGGCCTAGCTAGTGATGAGAAGAATTTTCAGCGGTTTATGAAATTGATAATATAATGTAATTTCTGGCAACATGAGAGAGCTACACACAGGAAATTCTTAGAGCCCTCTGTTTTGTGTTCTTTTCAAAGAAGGCCTTGCAAAAGAAGGGACTGATGGCTGCTGAATTGAATTAGCTATTGAACTGTTGAAGTAGGGAAATGACTTTTTACTTTTTTATATGCTATAATAATCATAGGGGACTTTTAACAAGTCTTTGAGCTTTTCAGGAAGAGGCATTTGTATTCCTGTACTTGTCTAAGATCTATGACCAAAGTAAATTTATATATAGTACATAGGAGTCTCCTAAGTTCTTTGTTGGAAGTACAGTGACTTTTGTACTCTTCTGTGTTAGGAGGGAGTCATAAGAAAACTTTCATATTGAATGTCTGTTTTCAAAAATGACTTCTTGTTAAAGGATTTGTCCATGATGAAACTGAGAAAAACACATAATTTCAGTAGTGCGAAAGTAATGACTAATTATTGTGTGATGCCTCTGTGAGTGCTTTTGTGTATACTATTTCTTCTGTTCCACTAGGCACCATTGCAATTGTGGCAGGTTCTTTTTCCTTAAGCTTACTTAGTAGCACTCTTCAGTTATCTCAGACATGGCCACAGAAGCTGAAATACCTTTTCTTCTTTCAGTTTCCAGGGCTTTATGAAAGCAGTGTAAGCCCTTTGTGTAACACTTGGTTTTAGTCTTCTTGGGACTTGTGCTGATTCTGGTTCTCACAAAGCTGCTTGTGCTATGCCACAAGAATAAAAGATTTTTTCTAAATGGCTTATGAACCTTTGCTTAAATAAACCTTAACTCTGCTTCTTTTACTTTATGGCTCTTCTTCCTGCTTCCTTCTTCACGATCTCAAAGGACTACCACCTTGCTTTGTTACTCCAGGTATTTCCTGTCTCATCTGTTTTCATTGCTGACTGTTCTGTAATGTCAAAGTGAATAATGTGTTCCTTTCTAGTCGGCTGATGCTCTTTGTTTTGATTTTTGTTTCTGAATGTCAGTTTAGCAGCAGGAATAGTTTTGGTTTTTGTTTCCTTTTAGATAATGGTAGTAATGACTTCCCATCTCAGTTTTTCATCATTTTGTCTTTTATTATTGCCGTATTCCCTCTTAAAGCCATTTAAACTAGGAATCATAATTCAATTTCTAATGAGCATAGGTGTCAGTGAGATCAGCCAGATTTTGCTAAGAAATAGGTTTCTCTGCACTCAGCATTAGTATAAACTTTTCTGCACTCCCTGATGTATTTAATTCAGTACTTAAATCTGAAAAGAGTAACATGTACCTCAGAAAACTTTCATATGAAGGTACTAAGATTGATTTTGTTGCACTTGGAATGCTGTAGTCGTACTTACTTTTATGGAGAATCTCTCTGAAAAGAAATTCCCCCAAACAGGCTGCATGTGACTTGGGATAGTCAAGGGAAGCAATTATATTGTTGCCTTCTGAATGAAGAAATGGTGAGAATACTTACACAGTGCTTCTTAATGTCTAGCTATCCTAAATTTTGAGGGAAACAACTACATTTGCCAGTAAACACTCCTCCTGGAAAATTCTCTTCTTACTTTAAAAGAAGTCTGCTTTAGCTTTGATACATTGAAATCAATATGATTTTAACACTTTATTAAATATAAATGCAATGAAAATATATTTCTCTTGGAAGGAGGAATACTCATAATTACAGAGAAGTTATGATTCTTTTCAGTCCTCATCACCTTTCTCACTGTAAAATTCATTGTTTTCAATAAGTGATCTCTGAGATTTTTATTGTACTTGTAATTCCTGACTGGGAAGAGCTTTCAAGAGTGTTTTTATAATGATATGCAAAGAAAGCAGATAGCATGTTACAAACTCAGTCTAAAATATTCAGGAGTATAAATAAGTACTAAAAGAGGATAAACCCTACCTTGCTTCCCAGAATTATAATTCTGATGGTGTTTTTTCCTGGAAACTAGGAAAGTAATGACATGACATTGACATGGCAATGGGTAGAGAAGATAGTAGTCCATTAGCAACTACCTTCAAGAGTATTTTCTGGTGTGGTGCAGCTCTTCTTTGCAGATGTCATCTCAAGATGAAGGTGTTAAGTTTAACATTTCTGGTTTTGGTCTTGGTCATTTGTTCTTCCTCATCTGCAGATTCCCCCAATAGGCAGTTCTACCTGGGTCTCTTTTTTCATGTGTGTGTTTGTTTTTTTCCTCTGTGTCATGAATCTAACAACTGTTTCTCAGGTGATGTTAAAGCAATTAATAAAAAGAGTGGGAAGAGGTGATACCACATGGTATATTCATGTAGTCTTCTATAGACTTAATGGAAAAACACAGATAATAAATCTATTGAGTAATAATTTTCACTGGAAAAGCAGAGCAGTGTTTAGAATGTGTTTCACCTGGTGCACTTTGGTGCTGCAGAGACTTTGAGTGGGAATGTGGCGGTGAGAAAAAAAGCCCTTAAGAGATTCTTTCCTTCTATTAACTGAATTGCATGTAATTTCACTTCCTATGGAAACAGAAGCAATGAAGACCACAGTAGCCTGTGATCAATTTGCCATGTATTTATCTAGTTTTCTTGCCTCACATGGTGAATTCATCAATATTGGTGAAAAAGGGAGAGAAACTCCTTAAAGCCTAGTGAGGACACTTCTGAGCCTTACAACACTCACCAAGGTGTTTAACTTCTCCATTGAACACTCTGGGAACTTCTTCTCATTACACCTCTGCATTTCCCTCATTTTGGGGGTTCTAATAAAGTGCAAAACCCTTTTGTTCAAAGAGCAATTTAAATTTTAAATAATCAGACAGTTTTGCTGAGGTCAGTTTTCTGTAAGAGGAAAGATAGCACTGCAGGCTTAGTGAATTTGTAATGACAAAAAGCCTTTGCACCCTGTCTAACTTCTTGATTCCTAACTTGCCTAGGTGCCAACTTCTGTTTTAAGGCAGTGCTTTCATTTCACTTGGGGAAAAGGTAGGAGTGAAAGACGAAATAAAGATATTAGGGGAAAACATAGCGAGGTAAAAAAGCTGTTAAGACTGGGAATTCAAAAATTCAAACACACCGTTCAGGTTTTTTGAGGAAGTATCTGCTGCCCATCATTTTCAAAGCAAGGGACTCATTTTCCCCCAAAGCAATAGCTGACTTCAGGTTTTGATTAAACAGATAATTTAGGTTCAACAAAGCAGGTGCCTTTTGGCCTTTTTGTTATGCTTATCAAAAAATAATGGATAAGGAAGATGATACTTTTTCAAGGGCTCAGGTTCTGGTTTTGGTAGAAGGAGAGAATTGGGGTTTTTTGTTTGGGGTATTTTTTTCCCTGAATTGGGGGTGAGGGGAGACTGAATATGGAAGGAGAACTTACTTATTTTTCTCCTTCATTTTTCAGGATACAGGACACCCCTGCACAGCCAGTGATCCAAACACCTGTCTCATGCCAGTATCTCCTCAGCATTTCATTGATCTCTTCAAATTTTGAGATGTTCAGTAGCTGTTCTCCTGTGCTTGTGGCCATTTTTGTGAAGAGTCAGGCAGGATATGTTATGCTTTTTGTGCAATATATTTAAGTGTAATGTTTTATTGTAGTTTAAAAAAATATATGGGGGAAATTATCAGAGAGGTTTATTTGGTGTATTGCTTTTGTGCAGAATAGAGAGGAGGAGAAAGAGAAACATTACGAAAATTTCTTTGTCAGGAAATCTCCAGTGGACTATTTTTCAAGTCCAAGAAAGGCCACTTTAATCTCAACTTTAAATCCATGCTTTTGACGCCTTAATAGTTGGTTAAAATTGTGTAGGGGAGTTTTGAAAATTTCATGGAAGAATTAAACTACTCTTGCAGGGACCAAAGGAGGAGTTTTTTTGTTAATCCTTCTTTCTATAAGCCATGGTTTTCAAAACACCTCCATATAATTTGCACTATTATAAAGAATAGGCCAATATTCTCTTAGACTCTTACTACATCATTATAAAAGTGGCATTAATTATTGTGAGCTAGTGAATAAAATATAACTGTGGTTATATCTGCTGTTGAACCTATATGAATGAAGGAAATCAACCAATTTTTGTACATACATTATGCAAAAATATTTATTTTTCTTAAGGACTTTATTAAACATTTAACCTATCTTAGCACATCCTGCAGAACTCATGAGACCAATCTGGGGCTACTGGAAATCTTTCTGATGGTAGCTACAGCCTTCATTTATATGGAATGTCTACAAATGCAACTGCATTAATTCATCTTCTAAGAAGAAGACATTATTGAAATTTAATGAGAATGGAGTTGCTTGTTTCTAGACTGGTACAGTGGCAGAACACTACTCTACCAACTGAGGTTCTAACCTGACAAGCTATGGGAAACACTGACAGTCAGTCTGAGCTGGAGCACCTTCTGCCAAGTTAATCAGATGATAAATTCTCCAGGAAGTTATTTTGTTCTATCCTGTAGAACAAAATAAATTGCTTGGCTTAAGCAGGTAAAGGAAAAATTATTAAAGTTTTGGGTTTGTCAATGAAATTTAACAATATGTAATATACAGAAAAAATAAATCATGTACCATATTCTGCACTTGCTTGTTCTGAATCTAGTTTTGTACAGTGTAATAAATCATGTTTTTATCTGTTATTCCTAGAAGCCTCTGGTGCATAGAGATGAATGAATTTGAATTTTGTAAGATCTTTCTGTAACCTGTTGTCTATACTAATTGGTAATGGAATGAGAAGCAAACAAGCAGTCCTAGAGCTGTTGCTTTACAGTAGTTGGTTGTATTAGCCCTTTTTGTAGTAGGATAGCTGGGCTGTTAATAGGCTGCACAAGAAGAAGAGAATATTTATTTCTTCAAGAAATAGTTTTATGTTAACTTAAATCTTGGTGATTGAATTGAATTGCTGATTTTTCAATACAGGATTTTGTGGATTTTTTTTTCTTCCTTTCAATTCAGGTGTTGGCTATGGCCATAGTAATGGTCAGGTGTGGAGCCAAGGACATCCATTCTTATTCCTGTTCATTCAGAGGATTGCTGCAAGCCTTGCATTCCCAGCCACACACTGCTGTAGCCACTGGATTTGTTAAGGACCCAGCAGCCCTTCTTTAACAACAATTTGCACCCCATTTATTTAATTCCTGTAATAGCTCAGGTGCTTTCCTGTCTCTGTGACCTCGGTAATGTTGACAGTGGCTGGTGACAGCTGCCATCCACTAATTACTCCTTTACTGTGGTTATAGTTTTGCTACCCTTCATAAAACTTCCTGTGAATACATGGATGCTTTCTCTGAGAGCTTCAAAGAAAGGTTTTAAAGCCAGCATTTGGTTTAATGCTGCTGTGAGCTCTTCCCCCTTGTGCTGAAGGCCTCTGCTGAGGGACTGTGCAGAACCATCTCTCCTGCAGACAGAGGGCAAAGCTCTTACACTGTTACCTGAGAGCTGCCCAGCACTGAAAAGACAAATAAGGTGACAGTTGGGGAAAGGTATTAAGAGAGCTGAGAGGAACCTCTCTCCTAGCCACAGAATTGAGGAGGGAGAGAAATTACTTTAAGGTCTTATAAACCATTTTAAGACAGGTTTGAAAAAAAAATAGTATCTGTAAAACTAGTTTTCTGTTCTCTTAGAAATGTCAGGTGACAGCAGTCAGGCTTACTCTGCCTTTCCCTTTCACTACTTGTTGTCTTGCTCTTTCTTCAGTAGCAAAAAAGCCTTTGAGAGGCTGAAAGTTAATTTCTGAGATGTGTTCCTGTGTGTGGATATCCATTTAGGATAACCAGGGTGTCCCATTGGTCTCAGAGGGCAGGAGCTAAGATGACAAGAAGCAGGACTCTGCCTTGTATTTCAGAGGCTTCTTTCTACCCTCACAGGTTGGTTGAGGGTGGAAGGGACACAGCTGAAGCAGGGTTGCCTAGAGCTGGTTGTCTAGGATTGTGTCCAGAACTGTGTCCAGATGGCTTTTGAGTATCTCCAAGGAAAGAGACTCTACAGCCTCCCTGGGCAGCCTGTGCCAGTGCTTGGTTACCCTCACAGTAACAGAGCATTTCCTGATGTTCAGGTAACGCTTCCTCTGTTCCAATTTATGCCTCCTGCCTCTGGTCCTTTCAGTGCCCAGTGACAAGAGCCTGGCTCCCTTCTCCTTCCACCTTCCCTTCAGCTATTTCTAGATGATGAGATCTCCCTGAGCCTTATCTTCTCCAGGCTGAACAGTTTCAGCTCCCTCAGCTTTTTGTCACAGGACAGATACTCCAGGCATCTCCTTTCCTTTACACCTTTGTCATCTTTGTGACCCTTCACTTGACTCCCTGCAGTAGGTCCATGTAGCCCACTAACCTTATTTGTGTCAAGGGCACATTGCTTGGCTCATGTTTAGCTTGGTGCCCACCAGGCCCCAAAGCCAGTAAGGTGGCTTTTCAAACCTTTCTTCTGGTTTAAGAAAAAAAAAAAAAAAATGAGGTGGGAGAAGAGATGTGCACAGATGTGCTGTGAAGCATTTCAGTTCAGGACTCTAAAAAAAAATCTTAAACACTGAGTGCAGAATCACATTGTCATGAGCAGTGTTATAAGCTTTTAACACTCAGCAAAACTGAGCTTTGGGAATAGTTCCATGAACTAGTTAAATATTTAATGAATACATTGCTTAGACTAGGCAAATGTGAGCTTGATTAAGAGTAACTATGTGATCTGAAGTCATTGGATGCATACCAGCTAACTTTGAATTGTGTTACTTAAGCAAAAAAGCTAAGGCAGTGATTTTGGTAATAGGGTTGGTGGTGTTTGGGTTTTTGTGTTGGTCTGTTGTTTTGGTTTTTTTAAATCACATAAAGAGAGGGGAAAGGATTTCACCTTTAGGATAACCATCTTGTTGATACCTCACCTGAAGCATAGAATGTATTTTGAGAGCCTGAATTCATCTCCTTTTCCTTTACACCAGCACTTTCTTGTGTAACCTAAACCATTGTAACCATGAGAAGGGTTGTGCCTTAGTGTGAAACCTCTGCTCTTTGGCCTCCTGTGTGCTGCTGCCCCAGGCAAAGAAAGGCAGGCACTGTCCCCTCCAGCAGAAAGGCTGCCTTGAAATGTTTTCTAAATCTCTACAGCACAGCTCCACAGCTTTTGTCCCCAAACCTGGATCTGCTTAGAGACAGATTTTGCAGTGGCAATGGTAGGAAATCATGTTTTAACTGTAGCCCCTCCATGATCACTTCCCAATCCTGGGTGGTTTGGGTTTTAGTGAATTCTAGTCCTGAGAAACAATATTGATTCAAAGGGAATCAGGACATTCTCTGCCATAGTCCACGAGGAGCTTGAAATTACAGTTTTGGAAAACAGGATCTTCCTTCCCACTCCCCAGTCACTGCCTCCCAACCCTGTCTTTGAGAGACTCCTGGCCCTTTTTATTACATTCTCTCCCAACAGTTTTGTTCACCTGTTTCTGGGAAAAGACACTCTGCCATGGACCTTTTCCAAGAGCACTGAGTGAACTTTTCTCCTTGGATGTCAGACAGGACTGAGGCTCTTATCTGGAAAAAACAGAGGAGTGGGACCTTGCTCTTTCTTTCCTCCTGTTCCCCATCCCTGGGAAATGCATTAAGTTGCTGTAGGAGCAGGAAGAAACTGAATATCAAGAAAACACCAAGCTCAAATCAAGAGCTCTCCAGTAGGACTGGCACTGAAAGTCCAGTGGCCTTTCTGCAGTCTAGAAGGCAGAAGCAATGAAGGCTAGCAGGAAGGAGAGGGTGGGATGGGGAACAGTAGCACAACATTTTGGGTTTTGTGGTGCACAAATTAGCGTATCTACAGCTCCATCATTGGCAAAGAACTTAGAAGAAGGCTAGACCCTTAATATCCAACTAAGGTTGCTTGAATTAAGTCTTAAGCTGCACCAAGGAAAATACAGGTTGGGTATTAGGAAAAAGTTTTTTACAGAAAGAGTGATAAAATATTGGAGTGGTCTACCCAGGGAGGTGGTGGAATCACCATCCCTGGACATGTTTAAAAAGAGATTGGATGTGGCACTCAGTGCCATGGTTTTGTTTAGTTGAGGTGTTGGGGCATGGGTTGCACTCGATGATCTTGAAGGTCTCTTCCAACCTGGTGATTCTGTGATTCTGTAATTGGCAGAGAGATAAATACCTGCATTAAATAAATCAAACAATATCAAATGTTTGGAAACACTTGGTAAATTATGGTTCAGACTATTGAAGCATTAGCTAATTATGCTATTCACTTGCAGTGTTTTTATACTTTCCTCTGCAAGGCTCAGGTCCAATCCCTCAAAGACACTGGAACATAATTGCCAGCAAAATTCCAACAAAGTTCAGTAGGATTACTTTTAAAGCTTAAAATGTCTGTATTGAAGGACATGACAGAAAAGTGGATTCAGAGAGGTGAGAGTAAAAATCTTTTCTTTTGATTCCCATGGGCCATTCTCTGTGCCACACACAGACTTGTCCCTCTACCTGTCAGACATGCTGGTAATGCTTATTTCCTGCAGGTTTATGTGTACACTCTTCTAAAATATGAATAAAACGTTCACTTTTATATCTGTTGCACTTTATAGTCATTGTGCCTTCAGCAGAAAGTTTTTCTAACGGTTTTCAAGGCCTACACCAACAGTCGCCACTTAATTCTAAAATTTACTTACTTGATTTTTATATGTTCTTCCCACTTGAATGCTGTTTTTCTGTAGTATTTATAGCAAAACAATAATGGAAGAATAATTCATTTGCTAAAGTCAGTTGTCATTCCCACATAATGCTCAGATATAGGACAAAGTTCTGCATGCTGAGAGCACCTCTTCCCAATGTTTTGGTCTCCGTCATTCTCTTAGGCACAGCCATTATTCTTAGCCCTATTCCTACTGGAGACTTTTAAAGCTGTAACCCTGCACTCCCCTTCTGAGCTCAGTGGTATCCCTTTAGAACTTGGTGAATTTATAAAAGCAATACTTGGCAGCATTTTCACTAGACCCAGACCTGCCTGACCATAATGCAGCAGCTCCTGCAGTTGCATGTCCCAGGCTGCACCTCTGCTATTTTTCCTTACACAGTTCCACAGTGCACGGCCTGATCCCGGGCTCCCTGTGCCCTCCCCCTCCTCTTACACTGAAGCCTGACCATGTTTAAGCAGCCACGGGGCAGACGTGAGACCACCACTAACCAGGCTCGGTGTTGCTCCACTGCCTCATTCAGCCACCTCACTTCAGTAGATTAATCCAACCACCACTTCATCTCTTGCTGCAAGCTGCTATGTGCCTACTGCTGATCCTATGTTTCTTCTACCAGCTGCACTCACCTTCTACATTTCCCATCAACTCAGTCTAATTTATAGGCATAGTAGTATGGAATATATCTGGAGAAGTGTTTGCTGCAAGTTGCAGAGCACCAACGTTACAAACAAACAGAAGGTGTCGTTTGCACCTGTGCACAGGGGATGTTCTTTTCAATTGCTTATCACAGCCAAAAGTCCTGGTCTTGAATAGGAAAGCCACGAAAAAACACCAGGAAAAAGGACTAGATGTGTGTTAGTTCTGATTCTCTAACACCAAAACCTGGCCTAATAGTAAATATTGGTACTACCAGCTGTAGGAACATTCCCAGATGTTCTGGACTTCTTATTTCTCTTTATAGTGGGCTTCATTCCTTGATGCCAGAACATCTGCTCCTTCCCTAGTCTTGAAACCCTCTCCCTGTGCTCAGTGCATCCAGTTCTCGCTGCACAGCTCAGGAGCTCAGATCTTGCACCGTGGCCTCGGCTGCTGCTCACCTTGGCCACAATGGTTTGGTCAGGTCACATCTGCTCTCGGGCAGGGAGCACTGAGGAAGCCATGCTGTGCAGATGGGTTACTGCACTTCACGGTTAGTTTATAAAATTTTTAAAAAGAGCAAGTATATACTTCATAAAGTCTCTAATTTTCAAAATAACCCTATGTGCAGATTTACTCTATCTGTAGTACGGCTTCTGGGACTCTTGTGCTTCATCCCATCAAACAATGGTTTACTTCCTAATGGGAAATGATGCTTGACTTGTTTTCCTTTTTTTGTCTTATCAAATGTTGGTTGCCAAGTTTCTGTCCAAATGTTGAAGAGATAAACTATTTACAGGCACTAACTAAACTGAAGGCATTCCAGCCTAAAAGGGGGGTGTTGGTCATGGGAGAAACAGCAAAGAGTAGGTCTTCATGTAATCAGGATGTCTTTGCATGTGTGACCTCCCCCAAAAGCTAACAGACCACAAGTACAAAAATAAAACAAATCAAAGAATAATTAATATTAATCATCTTGCACATTAGAAAGCTTTAGCAGAAAAAAATAACATGCCAAGTACAGTACTTGGTGTCAGGATACATTGGTCTCCCTTCCTTTCTCCAGCACAAACACACACACCACAGTGTTTCCTCCCTCCCTCAAATACCAGAAGCATTTTGCAGTGCAACCTTGCAGAGAATCCAAGACTCCTGGACAAACAAGATGGTGAAGACAACAGCATTTGGGGGTTTCAAGGAAAAAAGGTACAAGATAAAGGTCAAAAGACATTGCTAACTTATAGGAAAGTTTCTGTACCAAATCTGATCTATTTTACTACACAATCTCAAATAATTAAACCAGCCAGTTCTCTGAAAAATTACTTAAACTCAACTGTTTAGTCTCCTTAGTACAAGGGGCTGGAGCAACTAGAAAGCAAAATACCATATGATTATTTTCAGAAGTGGACAAACCAATCTCAGAAAACACAACTGTGCACTTTTCTATGCAAATAGTAATTTTTTTTCCAATAGCAAACTCAGAGTTCAAAGTGTGTTATTAAGCTTCCAGTAGTGTTATTTGGGTCTCAAGAGCATAAAATTTAAATGCCAGCCAATCTTTTACCAGATTGTTATGGACTCAAAAGACTATACTCACTTTCTTGCATCTTTTAGTAATGGCTAGACACAGAATAGGAAAAATTTCTTCCCAAATACAGAGCAGGTATTTCTTTTTTCATTACCAGTAATAGCAGTTGGTAGATACCATATGAAAAACCATTATCTCCCTCCACTTTGTTTATTACTATATATTTCATATAAATTTATATTATTTATATCCCTATTTTTGATTGTTTTCATACTCTTTATTCTTTTGTAACTATAGCAGCAGCATTATTTTCTGCTATGATGCTGGTGGCACTTAAAATAAACGTAATTCTCGCCTTTTGATTTCTAAACTGTTTGATTCCCTGTCTTGTATGGTACAAAGTAGACATGTTACAATAAATTTTTGAGACTATCTAATGATACCCACCTTTGCCAGCTATCACTGGTGATAAGCCTTTTAGGAAATTACCTTTCTTCTTCACAGTACTGGTTTTATTTCCCAGATACATCAGAAACAAAGTAACAGGCACTCAGAGGAAAAAAAATCAAACAAACCAACCCAAATTAGCAAGAACAGCTCAGATATGCAAGAAAGAGCTAAATAACATGCACATTCCTGTTTTCAGATTGCACAGGACTGACAGTTTTGTCATCCAGGATTCCCATACAATAACAAGCACTTTGAAAGGTTTCAGAAATTGAGACAGATGCCAGGCCTAATTCACCTGGACTGTGGGAACATCTGTGCTCAAAATTTGACAGGGTCCTCGTCTACTCAGGCTCTGGAAATGCAGGTCCTTCCCCTTCCTTCCACCTGCATAGATGTGCATCTGACCCACCTGTGTCTAGTCAGAGGCATCTCAATACAGCCTTTTTTTTCCCCCTAAAAATGTAACTTATATGAATGAAATTCTCTGGTTTAGCTACTTCACGCACTACAGTAAGAAACATCTTGCCTAAATGTTCCCCGCTAAGTCTGCCTAGATAACCACAAAGCCAGCAGACTGAAGTGGCAGAATGAGAGACTGACAATAAACCTCCTTCTGCAGCTGTTTCACTGGTAGCAGTGGCTGCTCCTCACGTGTCGCAGGCCAGGCCGTGCAGGTCTCACCTTGTTATGGGGCCAGCGGGTGCAGAAGCATTTCGGGTCCTCCACTTTACGTGTAGCTGGTGAAATATTCAGGGAAAGAATGCTGCTCTGCCCACACTTTTGCAACAGCCAGTAAGTTAACAAAAAAACAACAAACCCACAACATTTTAAACCAATAAATTCCAATAAAGCAAAGTCTTTTTAGTTTGTTGAAACCAGTGAATTCTTGCCACTGTAAAAGCAGCGTGTGATGCTTTAAATCTAGGATGCTGCAACTTCCAAGATGGCATGATTGACAGAGTTTGGGCAAACATTGCTATCACTTCCTTGGTCATGCTCTACGATGATGCAAGTAATGTCACAGAATCACAGGATCAGCTGAGTTGGGAGGGACCCACAAGGATCACCGAGTCCAACTCCTGGCCCTGCACAGGACACCCCAAGGGTCACACTCTGTGCCTGAGAGCATTGTCCAAATGCTTCTTGAGCTCTCTCAGGCTTGGTGCTGTGACCACTTCCCTGGGGAGCCTGTTCCAGTGCCCAACCATCCTCTGGGTGAAGAACCTTTTCCTGATATCCAACCTAAACCTCCCCTGACACAGCTTCAGGCCATTCCCTTGGGTCCTGTCGCTGTCACCACAGAGAAGAGATCAGTGCCTGCCCCTCCTCTTCCCCTCACAAGGAAGTTGTAACTGCAATGAGGTCTCCCCTCAGTCTCCTCTTTTCCAGGTTGAACAGACCAAGTGACCTCAGCCACTCCTCACGTGGCTTCCCCTCAAGGTCCTTCACCATATTTATTGCCCTCCTTTGGACACTCTCTAATAGTTTAATATCTTATATGGTGGTGGCCAAAACTGTCCAAGCAAATGGAAACATATTCACATGACAAATAAAATGGGACCAAAAAAAGTCAAAGAATAAGGCATTTCAGTTCAAACTAGATCTTTATTCATGTGGAAAATACTACTTTTCTTTTTTGCAAATGACGCTAATAAATAAAAATTATCAGAAAGAACTTTGCTCAGAGCTAAGTGACTATTAACAGCCACACAAAGCTTTTAATTCCCGTTAAAACCATGCCAACAATCATGCAGATTGGCTACGAGAAAGCAATATAAACTATATTTTATTTTGTGCAATCTTATCATACAATCTTAATGCTACCTTCTTCTAAAACATTTCACATAGATTGAAATGCAATTTCAAAAAAATATTAAGGGACATATTCTACACTTATTCCACATATGGAGCTGTGTATAGCTTAAGCTCATAATGTATAATGTAGTTAAGCATCTAACAAAATTAAAAGATGAAAGGACCCCATTCTGAAAATTCAGACACATTTATAAACATGAGAGAAGGAAAGCTCACACCAGTGAGTTCTCAACAGACAAACACATTATTAAAGCATAACAATAAATTATATTAAATTTAATAATGTTGATCCTTAAAATGGTTATTTCTGAGGAAATATCACTTTAAAAGCACATCAAAACTATCATCACTAGGAGTGAAACTGGAATTTTACATATGTCAATTTCCCGCTTTTGTTTTATAATAGGCTTCAGATTTGTGAGCATGTTCTTTATCATACATCTAAAAACAAATTGAAAAAGGTTGCAGTTAAGCTGTGCATCAAACATATCATCAAGGTGAGAAACAGGCACTTGACAGTATAATGTGCAAGGCAAAACCTTTACTGGTCACAGTATAAATAGTTTCTTCAGGAGTGAAATTAAAAGTTCTCAGTCCATTTTTGAGAGCAAAATATTAAGGGCTACTAACAGATCTTTTTCTGTTCTTTCAGGTCAGCACCAACAACCAAACTAAATACTAGCTCATGCCTTAGAGGGTATTCCATAAACTATAAAATGCAGCATACTTTACCCAAGAATACTAATTCTTTCCTATAATTAACCTCAGCATACGTACTTGCCCAAGGCAAAAACAGAGTTTACTCACAGACTAAACAATGCAATATAAATGCTAACTTTTTCTCCCCTATTAATACTTTTTAATATCTAATGCCAATTTTACAAGTATATTCACCAGTTGCAAGATCCTGTTTTGTAGCACAAAACATCACGGTTCTTTTATATAAACTTAAGAACAATGTCTTTTAGCATCCTGTTAATGTTAGGAAAAAAAAAAAACAACCAACTAAAACCATTTTGCTACAGTTTCCCTCCAGGCACATCTCAGCAGGAATCTCCAAAAAACACCTATGCAGGAACTGCTAACCAGAAAACTATAAATGAATTGGAGGAGAGAGGAGAAAGAGAGAGCAAAGGGAGGAGTAATGTGGCAGTAACAGAAACAAGCTTAGAAAAAAATTGCATGCATCCCTTTTCATCAGCATAACCTTCTTGCAAAAATATGTTTACAAGACATCTGTTATATAAAGATCTACACTTTCTTGTAAAAATGCTGATTTTCTCTGACATGCTAGCTTCATCTTCCAACTGCACTGGCCATATTGCTAGACAGTCAAGTTTCAGTTCTGTTACACCAGTTTAACAATCAGGAGAGAAAAGGCCTACTGTTCATTTCTTAATGAAACTTTTGGTTTGATTTTTATCCATGAACGTTAAAGAAGTTTTTGTGTGGGTCATAGAAACAAAACTAACTTTGGATCCGACATCAGCTGCACCGCTAGTGAGAGACAATATGCTAAAAAGAGGCACTTTTATTAGTCATATATACATTTCAAATCTCAAGTCTCACGTTTCACCTTCTTTTACCAAAAAATCAAAGTATCAGTAGCTAATAAGATGGAACTTCTCAACAAAAATGCTTCAGAAGTTGTGTGCATGCACATACTTGCAATGGCTCAGTTACTCAGCTACCCTGAAAATGCCAGAGTATAATTCAATCATTGTTTATGCAGTGGGAAGAAAGGAAAAACACACTCAAAACCAAAAGAGTTGTTTGTAGAACAAGGATCAGCTATTGTAAAAAAATGAAAACATATGCCCTTCCATAAGAAGTAACTTATTCCTATATCCAGATTCAATATCCCCCCAGAATATCAAGATCATCTTACACTTTACTCAATGCTGTTTTCCAAATTTTCAATCATTTCTATTTTTTGACATAGCATGCATCTTAAAAACTGAAAAACATAGCTTTGTCAAAAAAAGTTCAATATTAAAAAAACAAAACAAAACAACAAAACCAAAATGAAACAAAAAAACAACCAAAAAATCACAGGGAAAAAAAACCAAAACAACAAAACACAACCCCCCCCCAAACAAACAGGGAAAAAACCCCCCCCAAAACACAAAAAGACCCCAACTCTGGAAGACCCATTTGACCCAACTGTTGGTGACAATCCTGTAATGGAAAGAATTACATTAGAAAAGTATTTTCCCATGTCACACACAGTACAGCACAATGTGACAGTAAGCATCTTGTATGCACAAGCTGAAGCAAATGCTGAGGCTGAAGATTGGGAAAACAGTACTAAGTACAAGCATTCTCCCTGCAAGCAACAGATTGGTATTCTTAGTTAAAAAGGGACAGCATCAAAACTAAAATTTTGAGTGGCCCTCAAATACCAGGAAAGAAACAGGACCTCAAGCTAGTGGAAGTTCCTACATAAGGCAGTCAAATTTACAACCAGTGTATACATTCACTAAGGAATTACATTTTTTTTGGTAAAACCAACATCTGACATACCGCAGAGTCTGAATGTGAAATATAGGCACAAAATAGATTCTGTACTTTTTTTTCAGTGTGGAAAAAATAGCTATTAACAATGTAATAAGAAAATTTACTATCAGGTGAGCAAAAACTTGTAACAATCTGAATAAAACAAAACACTGTATAAAGGTGCAATATTGAGCAGATTTGATTTTGGTTTAAACATATGAGCAAATCATGGAACCTTTCTCTTCTTACCTATGAAGTATTTCAGATTACCAGTATCATTCTAGTTCTTCCCAGTTGTCAGTAAGGTTACCTTTGCTTTGACGTCTAATACTAACCAGCTTTCCAGCTGATTTGATACTCCACCTGGAACTGTTTCCTGAGCTGGCCAGGTTTGTGTATTTTGTGGAGCCTTTGGTTTCATCTTCCCAGCCTGACCAGGCTGTATAGTCACTTAAAGGAGTTGCTGCATCACTGGTAGAGTCAGCAGTGGTAATCTGTGGTGGTTCCCATCCCTCAATCTCGTCTGGTTTCCTAGATGGAACATTCTGCTTTATCACCAAACTGTCCCAAAAACCTGGCTTCTTTTCAGACTTCATCTCTTCCTTTAATTTTAGGTTTGTTCTAGAAAATAACAATGATGTGGTGATTAATTTCTTGATTTAACAATGTACGTAGTAGTTATTAATAAACATCCAATTCAATTATGTTTTACAGTAAGGAATGCTAATAATCATTTTCAGCCTGTGGCAGCACATCCATTACTGTCAGCTTCAGGAAAAATACCCTCACATACACATAAACCTAAACACAGCAGAATCTTTCAGTGATAAATCAGAAGAGGACTGAGTATGGTCATTTTCTATTACAAAAGAATTCACATACCACTATCCCCCCGCCCTGTTCCTGTGGGGTGAATTCCACAGAGTGCCTTTCAAAATGTACAAAGTATTTTAGGATGTATTAGAAAAATTTAGGACTTTAACCAAACCAAACAAACAAACAAACACAAATTTTAAAAAACCACAGGAGTATGATAGTAGAAGGAATATGAAAATATTCTAACACCAGCTTTAACATTCACTATGTTACTCAGTTTCATATACCTGTTACCACCTCACCATTAAAACCTTATACCCCAAAATAGTTTATGTATACAGTATTAGGACTTTAAAGATACCAGGCTTTTTATTAGTATTTTCATAAAGATCCATACAATATTGTGAAAACAGCTGTTTTGTATTTCTGGTAAGAACTCTCAAAATCCCCCTCCCAAACCCAAAAAATAAGTGTTAACTTCTCTCTCAGACATTTGAAAGGCTACTCATATTATTACTTTTCTTATTCCATTAAGAATCTTCAACCTGAATAATTTTGCAGTGTGAAATATTTAAACAACAGAATGTCAAATGTTTATGCATAACTTTATATGCAGGATTATGTATATAATCAAATAATGGGCCACAAGGAAAGGTTGAACACCAGGGGTGAAACACAGAACCTTCAGGGTTCAATAGGCTAAAAAGCAAATTGAAAACATTGTCTGTAGTAGCATATAAATTCCTTAGCCACAACTAAACCCAGCACTGAATCTTTTTCAAACATTTCTATTAAAAAGCTTTGCTCCATTAATGAAAACTTAGCTCTATCATATTTAAACAGAAGCAACTCAACCAATACTTTTAAAAATCACTTTTCCTTTACTGAATTTTGAATTTATGATTCATCAGAATTTTCATCTGACTAAAACCAGCCATAGATTCCAAACACGTTTCTTGTATTTTGTCAAAAGCACACGTAAAAGTTGTACTTGTCTTTAAAAGTGACTTAACGCACTTATCTTTAAAAGTAAAGTAAAAATTATGACATATAATTAAGGAAAAATATCCCTAATTTAAAAACAGGCAGCTCTCATAGTAATACCAAAATAGTTTCTACATTGGTGGTAACGCTCTTACCATATTTCTGCTCTCTTCATTGTTTTACTTGATTCTTATATCCAGCATCAATTGCAAAGGATTATTGCAGGAGCCTAGCATCTTAATAACACCCATAAAATTGCACAGGGATAGTAGCTGGGAACTTTTGGTAAGTTTTATGGAACAGGCCCAAGTGGAAATAAAATATATGGATTTATGTTCTAAATTGTTTATTTATATACATACACCCCCTACATGCATATATATACACTTGCATTCTGAAACACATTAATTTCCAAGTAAACTGGAGACGAAGCCTGCTACAGCAAGTCTTACCAAAGCCAGGATCTGGCAGGAGCCGATCTACTGATGTGTAGCATATTTGGTTTGTAACCAAGGCAGTGAGGTAGCACATGGAAGTAAAGCCTACATGTCCTTGTAACAGAAAGACAGTCAGTCCTGGCAGTGTGTTCTGTGCAGGGAACTGCTCTCACCACACTGGCAGCACAACTGTGCCAAAAATCCAGCTCAGCACCAACAGATCCCAGTATAGCTACTCCTCTTAACCTTTCTAGGTGCAGTAAGACTTCAAAAGAGAGAGTAAGGCATGTAAAAAAGGGAATTTGTAAACTCAACCATAATTAATCCCTAAGAGGAAAGGGAGAGTGTGAGAATAACCCTTTTACTTACAAGCCTTTACTACCTGACAAACCTAAAGATGTTTACAACATCGTCTGTCCTTTCCTAATACAGTGTGCCTTATTAACTGTAAGCTTAACGTATACATGGCTTATCCCATAAACCTTTCTCTGTCAATTTGACTTCCGGCAGTTGAACACTACTGTTTCTCAGTGTCCACTCCATTACCTTGCATAGCTATTTTCTGTTCCAGTGAGTGTATTTTAACAACAGATAGACCAAATGGTTTTACTCACCCTTTGGATTTTGGAGATTTGCATCCTGCTAGCAATTGCTGTTCATCATCTTTGTTGAACATAGACGTCACTTCCTTCCAGCCCCGGAAACTTGCACCTTGAACCTACACAGAGACGTAAATCCTCATCAGTGGGAGTGACACACTTACAGGCACAGAGTGGGACTGCCACTGCCGATGCTGGGGCTGACAGGCAGCAATTGCTGTGTCTCCTGCGTGCGGTGAAGTGACCCAACACAGCAGCAGAGGATGGCCATGCTTGGGAAAAGAGCCAGCCCAGTTTCTGCAGCAAGAGCTCTTCCTTGCTGAGCAAACAACACAAATCCTTGGTGGTTTTGTGATGTCACTGAGTGCAGCTGGGCTCCGTTTTAATGTATCACAGTAAGAAGGGAATCCAGGCAGGTTTAAAGACAGTCTAAAGGGCTTCAGTAGACAAGAAATGAAACAAGCTGTCATTTCTAGAAAGAGTCACAACAGGCAGGACAGCCCCGTGCATTATGAAACTCTTTAGATTTAACCTGCTTTACACATATTGTCCCTCTTTGTAACCCCAAAACTGCAACTTCCGGCCCTGCAAGCAGGAAGGGTAAGAGCACTGGCTCACCAGTGAAATGGAAGATGTGGCACTGGTGCAGTACAGTGTGTTCTCTAAATTTACTGTGACCATTAAGTATGTACCATAAATTACTTTTTAAATTTATTAAAGGTTTGATTCTCCCTCCCTCAAGGCAAAATAACTAGGTACAGGTTCTTTTTACTTTGATAGCATGCTTACAAAAAGATACACGTGTGTGTCGAGCACAGAATGTGAAAGTTGCTGCTCTTCTTCACAGGATCCAGTAAGAATGGCAGGCATAGTCTGCCATCAAAAAAATACGATACATTATGAAGTATAATAATCAAAACAAAACCACAGCTGTCAAGAGAAGCAGGAGCTTTTGGCAAGGGCATGTAGTAATAGGACGAGGAGGAATGGCCTTAAGCTTAAGGAGGATAGGTTTAGATTAAACATTAGGAAGAAATTCTTTACTGTGAGGGTGGTGAGGCACTGGCACAGGTTGCCCAGAGAAGCTGTGGATGCCTCCATCCCTGGAAGTATTCAAGGCCAGGTTGGATGGGACTTTGAGCAACCTGATCTAGTGGAAGGTGTCCCTGCCCATGGCAAGAGGGTTGGAACTAGATGATTTTTAAGGTCTCAACCAACCCAAACCATTCCATGACTCTATCATCTGTTCTCTTACTAAAATTCTATTATTTTGGACTGTCTTCTTTCAATAATGATGTTTCATCAAGTCATTTCCACCTAATAAATTTGCTGACTTCAAAAAAATAGAACCACCTTGTTACCAGTTTTCAGATAGCAATTTAAGACATAGAACAGGCTTAATTAAAATTATATGTGTCTTTAAAGAACAACATTGATGAAAGACTGCTTGGAGAGAAGCATTTACACCCACACATTCAATGCACCAAAAAGGATATACCTATACATATACCTTCTTTAATCTAGAGCATCATACATACTTTGCCAATGCAATCCCAACCTTTGCTGCACTGTTTGGGTACCCAAGCAATCCTCCAACCAAAAAAAAAAAAAAAAAGCACCTATACCTAGCCAAAAGCTTTCAATACTTTTTAACTTTAGATTTTTTAAAATTTAATTTCATTAGTCCAATTCTGATTCACAGACACCTTTAAGAACAAGTATGAGAAAATTTCTGTTCATTGTCAAGAAGATGGCATGTGCAGGTCTTCAGATAACACTTTATGAGATCTGCACTCTTTCTACTGTGTGTAAACCACTATCTGTGTACACATTGTACCATTCCTTCCATATTTTCATATCCATGGCATTTGGTAGGTACATACAAGGCTAATAACCAGATGGTAACTGATTTATTCTTCTCTCACCTAGTCCTTAAGGAGAAATGTACACTAAACATTTAAGATGATACACTTCCACCACTTACTTATTTGGGGTTTCCAAAGGAAACACTGTCAGGATAATCTGCAGAAGAACACCAGTGTCCAAGTAAACCATATTTTGCCAATATGTGATACAACTCATTGCACAAAGCCTACTACATATTAAACAGACTAGGCTGAGAGAAGCCACGGAAGTGCAAGAGTAAAACCAGAACCTCTGCCTACCATGCCTAAGCCTCCTCTTCTACACCTGCCCGTGCTGGCACCGATCTCCTGACACATCTTTTCACTCCACCAACCAGGAGTAAACAGCTCACTCTTGATTGTCTTCTCAGTGGTAGCATACTCCACAATTTAAATCTTAGTGGAGGAGGAGGTCAAATACATATTTCACACTTCCAGAAGCTTTTTTGTAACTACTGAACTGCTTTGAAGACAACAATCTTGGTTTTTGACTACTGCTGACATGTAGCTGACGCATAATAAAGAAATTCCTCAGAACAGCTTGCTGCATTTCCATGTTTCTTTTCAGAGTTCTTTAAGCACTTTTAAGCCACTGACAAGTGCAGCTGGAACAGTTACAACTGTATCGGCTGGTAGGTACAGCTCAGGAGGGAGATCTTAAACTCACCATTCCCTGGAACCATCAGTTTGACAGGTAGCAGCTGTATAGTCAAAAAATGCTGGGAACCATCACAAGAATTAGACAAATTCAGACAGGAGATCCATAAATGAATACCCCCCATTTAAAAGGGTGCACCCTCTAATACCTCAAAACAGTGATTCTGGATGTTAGGGGAAGAGGCCCTAGACACCAGCCATGTTATGCTCTCCCTGAACACCATCTCCTGTTGCCATGCTCGCAGACAGATTGCCAGAATACATGGGCTCTGAATCAGCTGGGAATCACTTACAAATTACAGAGCACCAAGACCCATATCCCAGCACAATTAGCTTCCTTGCAATGGATGTCAAAGGAAGGTCAGTAAGTAAAGATGACACTTCAGTAAGCTGACTCCTCGCCACATCGGAGACTCTTTTTATGTAAAACTATTAAAGTTATGCAAAGTATGAGAACACAGTACTGATATGGTCTTAAAGCATCAATTCACTGGCAGAAGCTCTGTATTTCATTTTTATGATGTAACTCTCTACACAAATGTACTACTTACTCCTAGAATTTCCTAGAGGGTTTATAAATGTAACTGACCTGATTATATTCTCAAACCTTTAAACTACTTTTCCCTGGTGTCATTGAAAAAAGAAATAATTCAGCATCCAGAATTCACAGAATTACACACCCTTTACAGCTGGAAAGGACCTCTGGAAACCATCTAGTCCAACCCTACTGCTCAAAGCAGGGTCACCCTCAGCAGATTGCCAAGGATCATGGACAGCCAAGTTTTGAATATCTCCACAGCTGGAGAATCCACAACCTATCTGGAAAAGCTGTTCCAGGGCTTGACTGTCCTCATGGTGAAAACATTTGTTCTTATTTTTAAATTATCTTTCTTCTATTTCAATTTGTGCCCATTGCCTCTTGCCCATTCACTGAGCACCCTGAGAAGAGTCAGGCTCCATCTTCTTCACAATCCCTCTGCTGCTGGTGGACATGCAGAAACCTTTCTTGTTGCTCACCACATTTCACTCTAGGTGGGTTTAATCCTTCCTAACCCCATCCCTGCACACCCAAAGAGTGTTATCCATATTCCCCTCAGGTCACTCAACCCTGCTTCCACCTCTAGTATGCCTCCCTTTAATGCTTGAGGTTTTTCAGAAATATCATGTTCATGCCTCCTGCCACCTTTGCTTCTTTCTGTACCTGATGGGTTGGGCTTGAGCTTGGAGTAGGTGATCTTTGAAAATCAAAGCTGACTGACAGAACCAGGTGTACACTCAAAACCAGGTTAAAAAACATTTCAGTGAAATGCCATGGGACAGTTAAAAAAAAAAAAAAAGGAGACCGCTATTAAGGAAGGGAGCACTATTACTGACTACAACTGTACATCAGATGTTAGAATTAGAGGACCAGGGTGGATGCTGTAGTCTACTATTTTTCAAAAATGTCAATGAGAAACAAAGTAGAAACTTCTTGAGATGCCATTTCAGTATTCTCTGAAGTAGAAATACAGACTGGTCTCATAGTAGTTTGACTATGACAGCACAGAGTATGCCCATCAGAACAGCAACTATTAAATTTTCTCCTGTATCTTCCACTTTAGGTTGTGAAAACCTGTGCAGCAATGCCCTGTGCAATCACCTAAAAGAATCAGTAAAAAGTGAAATTAAACATACATACTAATCCATCAACTGGCAAACTATTGAAAAGCCATCATGGTCTGTTCCAACTGGTATCTCAAGAGCTCAAGCCCAGAGCACAGATTCTTTTCCTTTAGCTCCTCCTAGCTTATAAAGTACTTTTTTTCCACCATGAGAAAGCTGCCATTTAATTAGTGTATCTTCTGAAACTGGGAGTACAAGCAGTCCCTCCTAGAACATCATGCAAAGGATGTGGTCTGTATCCCTGGTCAAACTGTCTGCCGTTCCTCCTGCTCGCTTCTCTCCTCTCTGCTTTGCCAAGGCTTCAGTGTCGGTGCCCATCTGTCAGACAGATCCCCAGAGAGAAGTCTCACGAGGTGACAGATATGGTTATCAGATACTGCTGCTGAAAAGGGTCAACCCAGTCCACTGCCTGCTCACTGATACTGCCTTCCTTAGGCTATGGTTTTGTACCTGTGTGATGCTGTGGAAAACTGGTTCAACTACTTACTCCAGCAGAAATCTAACTCCCTCATTTTTTGCATTCTTTTAGGCTAGTGCTAAGAGTCAACTCATTAAAGATAAAGCATGTGGAATTTAGGGGCAACAGCAACTTTTTTGTAGCAGCAACTGTTACAACAGCTGAAGCACCTTCTGAAAATTGCAGTCATCTATCAATTTTCTTCCATAATCAGAGCTTTGTACATACAGTATGACTCCCCCAAAACCCCTAAACTTCACTCTAATCTCAACCTTCACAGTTAGACTTCAGCTGTGTTACCTGTATTGATTCAAGTGAGTCAACTGCATATAAATTGTGTATGTTGACTGCAATTTTTCTTTCTTTAGATAAAACAGCAAACACATGTCTACTGATAGTTAACTTTATAAAATGCCCCAGAATGGGTCAGGACCTCTTAAGTTGGAAGTCTCCTACAAAATTGATAGGTATTATTACCAAAAATTACTTTAAGGACACCATTTTTCACCACATCAACAAACACTGATGTTTACAAGACTCCCATCTTCCTATAATAGGTAAACAGGCAAAGACTAATAAATGAACAATCAAAGAGTCTACTGGGAAACAGTAAAGCATCACTATGAAGACTTTTCAGTTAATTTTACTGTCAAAGGTAAACAATTGATAATTAGAGCTCTGCTAGAGGGCAAGAAGGTTCATAAAAAAATAGGGTAAAAGGCAGCAAACCAGGAATACTAACAGCTGAGTATAAATTAAAGAAGTAGTCCAGTCCTAAAAGCAAATTTTAAAAGTATATTGCACCCCAAAAAAGTATGCAGATACAGATTAATATATACTAAAGAAGAAGATGGTGTAAATTTAACTGAAAACAGGTGAACTTGTGCATCAGATGGATGTGGCTAATACAGATTAACACCTTATAATGGGAAAGATAAAAAAGCATAGCATTCAATCAAGTCAAAGAATAATAACAAGATTTGGGACACAGAGGTACAAGGCAAACAGTTCACAAAGCAAGAGATTCAAATATGTTTGAGGTTTACTCTGACTGCTTTAGGAGTGGGTACCAGTACTTTCAGTATATTCCTGTTAGACTCTTCTACTTCCCGACTGCTAGGCCACAGGGCTCTGGAGCACAGAAATCACTCTCTGCAGGCTAGAACAAGCCACATGACAGAGTCTTAGCAAGCAAAATGAGCAATTACAGGGGATTCTTGCTGTACACCTCCAGTGAGAATCAGCATGTTCAATACCATTGTGTAGTTAAGTAGATAATCCCTAAAAAGTCACTGCTCAGCATGTAAGAAATGAGATTTCCAGAAATTTATATTTGGGCCATGTTTTAGCAGTCCTTCTCAAGTATTTTCACAGGGGATTGACAATGGGTGAATCAAAATTCTCCAGCAAAGTAGAGGCACTCCACAAAACACTTGCAGAAATTTTTTATAAATATCAACAAAAAGAACGGATTTTCCTCTTGACCTTGACTGAGAAGAAACAACTGTTTGTTCCACAATTTCACTCACTCCTCCCCTAAAAAAAGTGAAGCTAAAATAAAAAGCTAGAGATAGAATTTTCCATATAAGTACCTTACAGTTCAATAAAGTTACAAGTGTTTAGCAGTTAAAAAACACCAATCAGCCTTAATTATTAAGAAGCATTCTCCCCACATTATAGGAAACCTCTTCATAACATGCAAGAAGACAGATAACAGAAATTTAAAAAACAACTCCCCTCTGGATTTGTCTTACAGATATCAAAGCATTGGTGGTGGAGGGGATTTTCTCAAGTCAGCCAGCCTCTGGTGTGCAGACCAAGGGTTCTTGTTGTGTACCAACACCATTGAATCCTTCTCAGCATGGCTGTTCTCAATCCATTCTCCACCCACCCTGTACCTGTGATTGGGACTGCCACGACCCAGCTGCAGGACCTTGCACTTGGCCTTATTGAACTTCGTGAGGTTCACGTGGGCCCACCTCTGGCCGGTCAAGGTCCCTCTGGATGACATCCCTTCCCTCCAGCTTGCTGACTGCACCAGTTTGATGCCATCCACAAACTTGCAGAGGGTGCACTCAATCCCACTGTCCATGCCCCAGCAGTGATGGTAAACAGGCCTGGTCCCAACCCTGACCCCTCAGGAATATCACTCATCACTGGCCTTCACTTGAACATCAATACACTGACCATAATTTGCTGCATGTGACCACACAGCCAATTTCTTATCTACTGAGTGATCCATCTGTCAAATCCATGTCTCTCCACTTTAAAGACATGGATATTGTGCACTTGCTTTGGGCAAATCCACATAGATGACATCAGTCGCTCTTCCCTCATTTACCAATGCTGTAACACTGTTGTAGAAGGTCATCAAATTTGTCAGGCATGATTTGCCCTTAGTGAAGCCATGTTGGCTGTCACCAATTCCCCCCTTACTTTACATTAGCCTCAGTATAGTTTCCAAGAGGATTGGCTTCATGACCCTGCCTGGCACAGAGATGAGACTGACTGGCCTGCAAATCCCTGGTCTTCTTTATTTCCTTTTTTAAAAATGGTGGTTATGTTCTCCATTTTCCAGTCAGTGGGAACTTCACCAGACTGCCATAACTTCTCAAGTATGCTGGATAGTGGCTCAGCCACTTCCTCCACCAGGTCCCTCAGGACCCACAAATGTACCTCATCAGGTTCCATGGATTTGAGTGCATTAAGGTTCTTGATCTATTGTGTTTCTCAAAACTTTGTCTCTTTGCAAAATCTGGCCTAAAACCAACTGCAGATGAAGTTTCTGCTGCACTTTAAATTCAGAAGCTGAGCATGGCAGTGAGATCCCCAAAGATTATTTTTGCAGAGGCCAAATCATGGAATCATTTATGTTGGAAAAGACCTCTGAGATCATCGAGTCCAACCTGTGACCGATGCCACGGTGGTTAACCAGACCATGGCACTGAGTGCCACATTCAGTCGTTCCTTGAACACCTCCAGGGATGGTAACTCCACAACCTCTCTGGGCAGCCTGTTTCAATGCTTAACCATGCATTCAGTGAAGAAATTCCTCTTGATGTCCAACCTGAACCTCCCCTGGTGCAGCTTGAGGCCATTTCCTCTTGTTCTGTTGCTTGCTAATTCGGAGAAGAGGCTGACCACCACCTGGCTACGATCTGCGTTCAAGTAGCTGTAAAGGTCTCCCCCGAGTCTCCTTTTCTCCAGGCTAAATACCCCCGGCTCCCTCAGTCACTCCTCTAGGACTTACTCTCCAATTCATACATCCAGGCAGAGTGTGCACATGGGTTCCAGATATCTGCATTTTGCAGAGCACCACTGGAGCATTGACAGTTCCCCACTTTGAGATGTCACAAGGCTTTTTAACCACCTATACCTGCCTTTCAAGAGAGCTGTGATGAGAGAACTGGAAAAATTCAGCACTGCAATTAGCCTGTCCTCAGTGCTCAGTGGGCATCTTACTGCAAGAGCAGGATCTAAGACCATTTTCCAACCTCCACCTCCAGGCTTTAGGACTAGCTCCCATTTTTAGACCTCCAAACCTAGGTCAAAGGCTTTCTTCTGCAAATGGGCATTGGCATTGTCTTTAAACTCAGGCTCTAAGAGACCTGGAAGGCTGTCTCCCTAAAGAGCACACACATTATTCATCCACTACCTTCTTCTTCAAGAACTTTGTTGCTCTTCACCATATTGTTTCAACATGGAGACTATTTTATTCATGACATGTGCGTACTGGAAAGGCCACACAGGCAATTCATCAGCCTTTTATTAGCATATTAAAGATTTTAGAACTTCTGGAATATCACTGTACTGACAGCTTCTAAGACAACAGAACAACCAAATAAAATACAGAATTGTTTTTAGAAAGAGAAGATGAGAAGGATAAGGTGCTTTCTTGAGAATACCTTTTTAAGACAAGAGGGTTTCACTTTAAAACACAAAAATAGTGCAGCTCAGTGGTTTACCTGGTGACATTTCTGGTTTTTTAAGCCAGAACACACACTTAGCAAGCCTTCCTGAATGACTAAGAAAGGGGCAAAAAAAGTTTTAATATAAAATAGATTCGTTTGAAGATTCCCTAAACATTTATCCTCTGGTATAAAATATATGGTAATGTATGTTTTCATTAAAAAGAATGCATTTCTTCAAAAGGGTAGAAAAAGGTATAGTACAATGTGACTTCTATTTTCAATGAAAATCATGCTGCATCTGAAGTAGAACAAAAAGAAGTAGGAGACACAGATGTTCAGTTTATACATATTAATGCAAAGTATCCTATTACACTAATGAACCTATTTTAAAATACTTTTCTTTATACCTATGGAATTTCAAAACAAGCTCTAGCTTATCATAATAACTTCCAATTCTTTCATCTTCTGCTAATGTATTTTAAGAACATTAAAGAAGATTCTTGGACACATATCAAGGTAAAAAAATTTAACTTGCATGCCTGCTTCTCTTTCCTGAAAGAGATACGAAATAAAATCCTTAACCTCTTGTGGTCAGAGAGCCAGTGGAGCTACACATAATGGAATAAACAACCCCAAACTCTTCTACTTTTCATGTTTTTATTGCCAGTTGCAGCTAGGATTTAGTGCTTCTTTAGCCTTCAGTTATTCCTGTGGCTTCTTATTTTCATCTTGTGTTTTAATAGCCATCATTGGGAGGAAAAAAAAAATCAGGATACCTTCCTGTCCCCATTAATGAAAGGAAATAAAGGAGCTTTCCAACTAATCCTGCTCTACTAATATTACTTCAGTGAGGGCCCCATGACCAAGGATCATACATAATTATAAAATCATCAATGAACTATAAAAATTCCGAATCAGCTGTCCATGATAAACTGGCAACTTATTAACATACATGGACTGAAATACATATATGCTATTAAATGTTACATTTTCAAAGAACAGGTATTTACCTTTGTTGCAAGATGTGACACTGAAGATGAAACTTCATCATGAAGAAACTGGTCTTTATTCTCAAAAAAAGGATAAAGATAAAAAAGGCCCATAGTCAGTTTTGGTTTGACAATTTGCACTGACACATTTCAGACTATTCACAAATGCTTTTATTCCATTCAGCACATCATAAAAGAAAATTGACAAAACATGATTACAACACAAAACTAAGTGAACACCACTATTAAAATACAAATCTACACTAAGAATGATGAAAAATATTGTACCAGATGTAAAAACCAAAATCAAACCCTTACAGAACCAAAAACCCCATACCACAAAGGGAGAAACACTCCTGCATCATAAAAAATGTAGTACAATTAGTTTGATTTTATCTTAATGATAGTGTCTTAATTTTTTGGATCTGCACTGAGTTTCTGAATACTGTACTAGATTATGGTTTATGCATTGTTTGTGGGCTGGGGGGAGAGGAATGTCCCAAGATTTTTTCCTCCTTCACATTAAAAAGCTCTACATTTCCTTAACTCAAAGATAGACTTTCATCCGCATTCCTTTCCTCTCCATTCAAAACTGTAGATTTCAGAAGAAAACTAGAGTGCTGAAGAGGCCTGTGAAGCTTATTCAGTAGGGAACCATTTCTGTCCATCTCTGAATTAAACTGCTATGTCAGTATTGTCAGGCCATCCTGTTACTATCAATGCTCTCTTCAAGACATGGCAAGTCAGATCATTGTTGGGAATATTCCAGAGACCAAAGATAAAGGAAGCTGGACACAAAATTCAGGAAATATGCAATTTTCAATTTCTTCACTCTGTGTTTTAATGAGAGAAATGTTACTTTTTTTTTCTTTACATATAACTCCAAATACAAACAGTCCCAAGTACAAAACCAGAACAGCTACATATGACCGAAAATATTTAACCCCAGTTTCAGAAAAAAACAGAATTAAAACAGAAAAGTGGAAAGTGTCTTTGAAGCAGCTGTTTCTCACAAAACCTCCAATATTCCCTCTGGTCCATATTTTGATTACATCAGCCACTTACTGTTTCAAAAATCAAATTTATCAACTCCTTGCTTTTCAACTAAAGTAAATGCTAAGGAGTTGATAGCATTCCACATGCACATATCCCAAGACACCTAAAACACTCATTATCCTGGCTCCTACGCATTGCCAAAGGCCTCCTTCACTTTGCTAACAGCATCAGAAAGAGGTGAGGAAGCCAGCACAAGTGTGTTATATATGTTTCTAGTCATGTGGGGACCCAGATGTATCAGCTTGATTTTGAGAGACCAGCTTCAAATCCCATGCTTTTTTTAAAGTTATATTTTCTTATTTATATTTCCTTATATATATTTACCTACTAATGTTTCCACTTACTTTACAGTCAATACCTTATATTATACAAGGGACAAGGATATAGCATTTCTAGAATAGAGTATGAAGACCATTGCTCAATAGGTCAATAGTATTTGTATGTTGGAATAGAGTGAGTTGTAGATAGCCAGATTTACTTTCTGGGGTAGAACACAAAGTCAGGAACTTGTATTATCATCCAAAATGAGACTATTACTTCCTGTGGATTGCAACAAGTTATTTAACTTCTGAATTCAGTTAGCTGCTAAAATAGAAGGATACTATTGTAGATGGAGTACCAAAAATGAAAACGTTAAGACTTGTGTAGTTCTCTCAAATTAAATTCAGCTTCTTCCACCCCTTTCGGTTTTTTCATTTCTCTATTTTTAAGAGAAACATTGGCAATGTTTTAAATGGAAACAGCACACACATACTATTCAGAAGTCTCCCTGTTTCCCCTCAACACTCTCAGCTCTCAAGCTTTTGGATGAGATTGCAAAGTCCTAAACTTAACACGATGGAGTCTCTGCTAGGACACAGGGTATGAGCTAGAGAATACTTCAGCTGATTTAACCAAACTTTTCCCAAGAACAAAAAAAAAAATCAACAAGAACTAGGAAAGCTCCAAGGGGAAATATGGTAAGAGAAATTCTCAGACATCCAGAGCCTGCAGAACTATCAGTTTCAACAACCAACCATACTGTCTCCAGAACAAACAAGACACTTAGTACCTTCCAAAGTAATAACACCTCTCATTTTCATTCTTCCAGCTCTCCAAGTATCTTAGGAAGGAAAATAAAAATAAAAAAGTGCATAGAGACATCATGTTCTAGTAGAGAGAGGAGAAAAGATGGAGTGTGAAGGCATACAGCCTCTAGCAAGACAGCACAAGGAAACAAGAGTGCAAGGCATTTTCACAGTGAAAGTGTTTAGGGGAAAACCACGAGATGCAACGAGCACTTTATAGGGCTAGGGAGTCAGGATAATAAAATGTGAATACCACTGCCAACAAAAGATGTAATTAACAATAAGTAGTAGACAAAAAAAGGGACAACTAAGACAGTGTCGCTGTATTAATAGCGTTACTAATCATGGTTATACAAAGTGGTACCTCCTAAGGAGTGAGACCCAAGTTTGCAGCAGCTATACTCATGCAACCCAGGCTGATGGTCAGTGGACAACATATAGTTTAAAGAGATGAAATACAAAGACTGAAATACATTAAACTCTCAAGAAAGAAGCTGGTGAGGATCCAATCCCTAAAATACATTTTTGGGGGTGGAAGACATATCAAGTATTTTTAAATACACTGCTGAAGAAAAAGGAGACTTGGACAACAGCAGAGTGCTTGTGATGTCCATCCATACATCCCCTACCTCAGGTTGAAAACAGCCTGTAGGTATGAATTCAGCCATCTCCAACAGACTAGATTTGAAAATGTTTTGTGGAAAATCCATCCTTACGAAAAGCAGAGAGAAGCAGACTAATGCCACACAGCAAGAACTGAGTGTGAGAGGAGCAGATATAGGGGTTCAGAGCCAGCCATGGCCCACATGGCAGGGAGGGACCTGTGCACCTTGCAGGAGAGATGGGCTGTGTATTAAAAAAAAAAAAAAATGCAGAGGGAAAGAGCAGAGGGAGGGAGGGGAAGTGTGCCACCACTGAGAAGAACCCAGGAGAAAAGATGAGAGATCACATACAACCTATCTTCCCTTGTTACCCACAGAATAATTTGTATTTTTAAGTGATACACATTAGTACACCCTTCTCTTGATACATATTCTCTACTTTTGTTACCATTCTGAGATGAGGGAGCCTATGATTTGGTTTCTCAATTTTCTTTAGAGGACAATCTACTGTGCCGCTACGTGTAAAAAAAAGCTCATCTTTACTCTTTATCATGCTGCATAACACATAGTGATGCTGAACACAAATTATTTCAGTGTGTTTTAGCCTGGTTGGTTTACAGTTATGACAATTCATTGTTTTACTTCAATTTAAAAGAAAAACATGGACTATGTTACAGTATTTAGATACTTCTAGGTGGCTAAATGCTAACGCTAGTGGGAAATGCTGATCCGCAGCTTGAATAGCCCTCCAGTTCTGGCAGGGGAAGGTTGGTATGCACAGCGTGTTTTCATAAGGAAACAAGTGCCCTTTTGTTGGACATACTGCAAACCATAAGGTACTCAAGGGACTAATTCAACGAGCACACAAACCTTTTTGTATAGAGATCAAAATTGTAATCTACTTCCCTCAGCTTCCTTTGTGGTAAAGTAATTAATTAGTGTTTTTAGATCATTCACTTTCATAACTCAGGCCAAGATGAAGAATGCTGAACATCAAAGAGTTAAGGCAAATAACAGCATCATTTTGTCCTGCATGCCCTTCTTGTGCTCTAGTAAGTAGAATGGTATATTATCGATTTTCTCTACCCAATTGTGGGAGCTTCCTATCATACACACACACACACATTAGCTGTGCAAACAAGAGTAAACAAGCTATTGTTAAAAGAGTAGGTCCTTTTGGAGCAAATTTTCACCCTTCTATTGACTTATTGCATCCCCTCCATCTATCATCACGTCTCATCAAGGACTGAGTGTAATATAAAGTCTAGGTTGTCATGCCTGTAAGTGCGAATTAAATTATGTACCACAAACGTATCATTTAAATGGGAAAAAAATCCCAAAACAAACAGCACCTGAAGAGATACACTCCAGGGAAGAATTTAAAATAATTTCCAGTACTCCTCAAACCCTACTAAACAATTTAGTGATAGGAGAAGGGAAGGTTAAAAAAAAAAAAAGAAAAAAAAAAATCACTCAGGAAATCACAAACCTGAAAGTCAACCTCTGAAGCTGGAAAGATTCCCAAAACACTGATTACAAACCAAACAGCAGAAAAACTATATATACACAGCCTGACCAGAAACAACACGGATTGGGAAGAGGAGATCACACTGCCAGATCATCATCTTAAAATACAGCTAACAAAAGAAAATATTTCCTTGGGTTTGAGAAGGATCTTAATATATTATAAAATGAAATAAACAAGACTAAAGCTGATTATTAATGTAAAAGTCACTCTGCTTATTTAAGTTTAGAGCTGAATCCAAAACAACACAAAATGCACTCAAGCATGAGTAAGAAGAAAGTTATCAGTAGAAGATCAGTGGCATTTGGCCTCATTTTTTTTGCTGTACCTGTAATATACACCTGGAAAAATTCAATGCATGGATATATGCCTTCTGAGTCAGGAAACTGATGCAAGAGTGATCAAATGTAAATGGGCCCTAAAACAACTCTACTACTTTCAACATATTCTTTTAACACAGCTGAAAAACAAAGCTGAACTGTACCTGAACACCCACACAAAACTGATCATGCCTTTAAGGAAAAACAAGGCTTTCAATTTCAACAAATAAAGGCTGCATTACTCAGTCATACATCGCTTTCTTCTTGGACATGAGGCTATATGTTCAGCAGAAAAACTCCATTGCTGAACTGTGAATTGCCTCTGCTCATTTCTGGCAGAGATAGCCTAGACTGAGATCAAGATAATGTGATCAGCCTCACCCATATTTCATCTACTGCTAGATCTCAATCTTCCATTTGTATGTCCCTAGAGCAATGAGTGAATCAAACCAGCCATCTGGGCAGGTGGTGTAAATTGAAAATTTCCTGTTAATGTCACCAATGAAAAGTATTAACCTAGGCATTTCTAAAGTTTTGCTTAAGAGTAATTTGGTACTTTAAATTCATTTTTCTCTTCTATGAACAATTCTTTTCCACTCCAGATTGCTCACTGCACTTAGAAAAACATCTTTGTTATGACAATAAACTAACTAAATAGTGACACTGACTCCTATCCTGCAAGTTTCCTCTGCCAGTCTTCAGCAAAATTGAAAATACTTTTGTTGCTAAAGAAAAGGAAAATGTAAAATCTAAGTGTGTTGAAGAATTATACTTTAATTTTGGCATATATTTCATAGACAACCCTAATTTGGAAACTTGCTTTTAAAATATAATTCATCAGATCATTTCTAAAAGAACTCATTTCACCCCATTAACTTTAAAAAGTCTGAGTGGCTACTTCAGATACAGGAGACAACCCATTCAACATATTTAAAAATGCTTCCATCTTCTAGGCTCCAGTCTCTCATAACTGCCTACTATTCACCAGACCAACTGAGAGGTGAAAACAGGAAAACTGCTTTTCATCTTTCAAATACTTTTAATATATTCAGTATTAATAATAAAGATAATGCTCTTTTATTCAGTATCCACAGCTGTTAAGAACTTGCTTAGCATTTTCAAACTCTGTTTCATTCAACCCCTTCAGTTATTGTTTCACATTCCATTACATTTTAAAACAGAATATCTAAATTATTTCCATATTTTAACTGTCAATTGATATAAAAGGCCAAGTGTACCAGAGAAGATTAATTTCAGAATGTAAGTATTTACACAAGAATACTTCTGTAGTTCTGCATTTTATTGGCATTACAAAGAGAAACACTGGAACAACAGATTCCTATGCTCTCTGTTTTTGTATCAATAGGCAAGGTTACTCCATTAAGTGTTCACATTACTGTGCATCTTTGTAGTAAGAGGTTATAATACATCTTACTCAGACTTTGCTTCTCTGAAATATTTTTGGAAGAATATTAATCACCTTAAAATATTAAAAAAGCTCATATGTCATTAAGAATTTAGTTTTGCCTAATTTATAATATTTCAAATATGCTTCATGAAATGGAAATAGCTGCATTAAGATCAAAAAACCATCAACCGTCAAAGCTGAAACAAAGAAGGTCAGATAATCAACTTTAATTCAATTTCTGTAACAATTCAACTATTCCAGTGAAGTTTTCAATTTTGATGAAATTTCCAACTGAAAATCTGTCAATTATTTTTAACAACTTAGTCATAGTAGAAGTTCATATTTGGTGTTTCCTTATCCAGAAAACAAACCACTAGATGCTAACTCAAAAGACAGTAGCTGACACACAATTCTTATTCAGTCATGGAGTTTGCCATTAAACTACACGTCTCCAATAAAGGTCTTGGATGAGTAATGGCTGTATTTTCCTAGTACAGTTTCTGCAAAACAGGCTGAATGCATCACTTTTTGCCACAGTGTTCAGCAGCACACATAAAGCTTCCTTTTGATGCGTGGCTTTTATCACACATGCAGTGATCACACAGACATTTTCCCGGAGCTCCTCACAGAGAACCAGCAGCAAAACTTGTTGGAAATGTGCCTTTGATGATGACAGAGCTGAAAGACAGTCTACCTAGGAAAGTGTTCAGCAGCCTCTAGTAACTCTACTTATGTTATGGATGTCCTCACACAATCTGGCAAATAGCTTTTTTAAAAGCGAGTAAAACCTACTTAATAAACCTACTTTAACAGTAAAGAATTAAAATGATTTATTCTTTCTCAAAACCCATGATATTTTAGTTAGTTAGGTAGGAAGTCCAGCAGTGGTAGGACAGTATGGCTCCAGAAACCTCACAAAACCCCAAGAAGATGCAACAAATAACTTAGACAAAGCAGATCTCAAGCAGTGCTGCAGAGGAGAAGATGATGCTGGGTTTGTGGATCAGGGGGAGTGGATAATTCTGTGTTGGGCTGGAGGGGAGGAGGGCAGACTCGGCTGCTGAGGGCAAACCCGGGCAATCAGAGCCAGTAAAGCAGAACTGGCTCGAGGAAAGATAAAAGTGATAAAAATGACAAATGGGGGAGAGGAAGGGGATGTACTAAGAAAAACCTTGAAAGCAAGGACAGAGATTTAAATGCAAATTTCCTGAAACAAAGGGAGGCCAGCTGAAGAAATGGAATCTGAAGGATGAGGAAGACTTAAACTTTATGCCATAAGCAACAACATTAATATCAGCAATGGAATTTGCAGGAACTACGGGATGGGAAACCACAGCATAGGTATTAGAAGCTGCAGAGGAAGTAATCACCATCAGTATGGGAAGTGAGGGTCTGCACAAGAATTTCAGCTGTCTAGACAGCAAGAAAAATAATAATAATATAGGAAAAAAAGAAAAAAAAAGCAGACTTGACCTGGAATTCATAGAGGAAACAACAGTAAAGTCTAGGACACAAATGCTCTTTCGCACAATAGATAAAAACCACCAACAACCTGCAGGTTACGGGCTTGACTGAAAGAAAAAAAATATATACTGATGGTGTCTGTAGTAGGAGACTAATAGACAATATGTGCTTTGTGGACTTTTAAGAGTCAGAATAAGCCAACAGAGAGGGGATGAGAGGTGAGAAACAGATCTGATCTCAGTCAACTGTGTAAAAAATGACAGTATAAATTAAAAAGTGAAGCACCTCAAAAATGAAAAGGATTTAAAACTTAGAAAAAGCCCCAAAAGACTCTGTCAGCCCTGTAGAGTTCCAGAAAGATTGTGAGAAAGAAACAGGACCCACTCAAGAAGCTGCTGAAAGATTGTATGTGACAAGAAGGAGGAAAAGCAAGAAAGGCAGGCCAAGGAAGGCTCAGGAAAGTCTTCGCTGACAGTACCACAATCTAATGTTCAAGAATGATGACAGAATACAGGTGATGGATTTTAGCCAGGAAAATGCCACTGAAATGTCACAAGAACAACTCCAATGAAGAGGAAAAAATCAGGCTAGCAGAGAGGAGAAGGTATGATGGGATTATTGGAGTACTGCAGGCAAAGCCTGAGAAACACAGAAATGGCTAGAAAGTGAAAGAAAGGCATTAGCTGGATTAACATTGTCTACTTTATTTTTTTAATTAAAAAATACCTTTATTCAACCCATTAGTAAAACATAAGAAATGCTGCTCAGCTCCCACCTATTTCTGCAGGGCTTGTCTGAGTTCAACTCATTCCAAGATGAAAGCCAGTATTAAAATCGTACCAGACACTTAAACATCTTCATTAAAAGAGATAACCAAAATTCTGTATAGCCAACCTTCAAACATCTTGAGCAAGTCTGAACAAAATTCAGCGTGAAACATGTTTTTGCATATATTCTCTTTGAACATAACAAAAAATGCAACTGGAGAGAAGAGATCAAGGCTAGGGTTCTGAAATATTTTTATATTTCAGAAAGATAGTTTCATTAGATAATATAGGTCAGTCTGACACCCATCCCCTCCCCTAATATATAGATGTATTTGAATGTGGAGTGCCATTTGACGTCAGAGTTCCATGTGATATTGACACAGCATTGACATCTCTGAGGACTGATTAGATGGTAGGATTGCATCAAGGAGAACGTAGCACAACTGCCAAAACAATGCCTTCCAGAAATCAAAACCCAGCAGTTCTCCCTTTCCAAAAATACAACAGCAGTTTGAAACATAATGACTATATTCCAAACTGAACACGGGTTTGGCATGCACCGCTGTACATTTCTAGCATATTTTCAGAGACACACACATGAAGCACATTAATTTTGTCTTATACATGTGTACTATTTGTGCATGTCAAGTTACCTTCATGCATTAATTATAACTTAAGTGAATAAAACACCTTCATTGCATAAATTAAAAATACTTACGCTTCAAAGCATAAATTAAAATTAACTTCTAAGATACAGTCTAAAACTGTCTGGTCTAAAAAAACCTCACAATAATCCACACATTTATTTACACAAGTACTGTTTCAAAATTTACTTGTCTTTCTTATCTCAGGAAACACCTTACTATTTTAAATAAGTGTTAACAATTCAAAGTACTTGAATGTATGCAGAAACTTTTGCTAAAAAGTGGTCAGAGGCTGTCAGTTCCCTCCCTTGCAATTTTTATGTTCCAAAATTTGTTTTTGTTCTCCCCTGGAACAAAATCAAACCATTCTGTATAACACAAAACCAGAACTGTCAAAACTTCTCTTTTTAGATCAAACTAAGCTTTTCTATTTAAGAACTATGAACTTCTATAAATTCAAATGTCTGCTTAAGCCCAGATCAGGCTTCCATATCTAAATGGGATGATTAAAATTGCTCTAGAGTAACAAAGGGGTTTATTGTGTTGGGCTTTTTTTTTTTTTTAACTTATAGTAGACTAATTCTTTGTTGCTGTCTGCTACTGCAATGTTCTAATTATTAGGTTGCACAGTGAGAACTCCTTCACTCTTTCTCAGCTTTGAAGAAACAGTATACAGCACCAACATTTCATTATACTGGAATACTTTCAATGTGGTTTGCTTTAATGACATAGATGTGACTACCAATTTCTTGCCTTTGAAGTAAAAAGTTTCAGCCTTATTTATAGCATGAATATAAGAAGCTTAAGGATTTTCTTACCACTCCCTTATTATTAAAAATTAAAATAAAGACAAAAGACGATTGGTTGTTGGGAAAACAACATATCATAAATCAAAGTCAAAACACGATGACTCTGGTTCATCTTCTCTTTTACCAAATGATATATCAGAAAAGGAAATGAAATCTAATAGTCAACTTCTATTGAGATTTAAAGCTGGGCTTCTTAATTTACGAAAAAGCTCTCAAACTAATTATCTGGATTTCGGCTCTAACGATAAAAAATTAGGGAAGTCCTGGATTCTCCTCTTCTTGACGAGGTAACCCTTCATTCACAGCAGGCTGTACTGTAACAACTTACACACAGACTGAAGGTCTTCCTCAGCCAAACTCATGCACAGCTAAGGTACCACAAGAACTGCCCCCATAACTCCTCCAAACTCTCACGGTGCTACTGTCCTCCAAAGCCAGGGGGTTGGCTGATGGGGGTCAGGACACAGCAGCAGAGAGTGCAGATCATCACCAAATCCCTCTGCACATTACTGGATTTCACTCCCTTACAATCATATTATTGGGAGAAAAAAAAACAGGATCTGATGAAACATCAAAAAATTCAAATACTAAATGCAAGGAACATGAACCACATCAGCTACAAGACGAACAAGTGCCTTTGGTTACCTCATGCTTTTCCCTTGACACCTGTCCCAGCCATGTTTTAGATACGCTGTACCTGTGGCTGACCTAAAAGCTGCCCTGAGAATTACAATCTCAATCAAGTGGCCAGAGCTTTCTGTATAGTCTATTCTTCCTTACAGTGTATATAAACTATAAAATATCTACCACTAAATATTTTGGGCAGGGTGTTGCATTTCTTTCAAAAGATTTTGATTTTAAAAGGCAAAATAACTAATAGCTTATGATCTTCACTCCAGCCTCTGTGCCAAGCTACACTGCAGTTGTGCTAACCTTACTGAATCCTTTATCTTCAAGAATATTTCCTTTAGTGATTTAGAATAATTTATTTTTCTCCTGTCACCCCCAACACCAAAATCAGCATCCCAGTTCCACCAGGAGTTGAAAAGAAATTTTCCTAAAATTCATGAAAACGCAAACCATTTGCAAAAAAAATCGTCATCACCATTATAACTTGAGATTACAACTTAAGGAACAGAGGTCCAGGACAGTAAAAGACAATTGGACTGGACAAAATAAAATAAACAAACTTCAGCCTCTGTTGCTAAAGTAGAGGGATGGGAGAATTGTGTGGACAGAAGTCCAAAGAATCCTCGCCTGACTGGGAGGCTCAAAGGTCAGGAGCCTCAAAGGAGGACCATTAGTGGTAGGGAAGAGAAGCAGTGAAGAGACAGTGGGATTTACTGGAAGCTTTTGGTGACCTTTGGCGTTCAAGGAGGGTTTCAGGAGGTGACCACGTCTACAAGGGCTATGATAGTACAAGCCAATGGCTCAGAGAAAACAGTGGAAGCTTACAAGCACCTGAGGATAGGAACTGTAGGAGGCAGAGGTTAGATGTTGTGTTAGAGGTAGGGGGAGATAATTCAGGTCACCTCAGACCCCACAATCCCCCTTCCTCCTCTGAAGGGGGTCTCCAAAATTAAGTGTCCATTCTTCTTTCACATGAGGAGATCCTATTCATCCATATGACTCTCCACATGTCAAAGAAGTAGCTGACTCTTTGCTGTCAAAGAAGTAGCAAGAGCTATGGCTCTGCTGTTTTACTGTGCAGGAGCAAGGGCAAGGCAGGGCTAAACTGGTGATTTTGGCTACTGGAAGATGGAGAGAATAACTGCTGTGACTGGGAGAGGCTGCTCTTCAGCAGTTGTCACACGTGTTGACAACCCACAGCACTTGCCAACCAGAAACTCAAGGTGAGGATAGTTTATCCAGACACAGTCCAGCTCTCTCAGCAAGATAGATGAGACAAACGTGGGGTAGAAAGTTGGGTAGGCTTTATTACCTTCTTTTGAAAAGAAACCTCAGTGTTTTGCAACCCAGGGCAACTGCTTACTTCAGAACCTCTCATTCAGTGGCTAAAGTAACACTGTGGCAACAGAAGATCAGCAACGAAGCTGTACTGGGTAGTGTAACAGGCTTCTGAGCTGGATGGATGTCTAATTGCTACCAAGTTTTTGAAAGCGAGTCAAACATCTTTTTTAGCTGTTTTCCCTGATACTCAACTGATACCCTTCCTTTCAGGTTATGTTTGTTGAGAAGGTCACTGTTGGTATTCAACTTATTACTTAACAACAAAAGCTTTCAAACAACATTGCAGCTATTTGAAGATAGTGAACTACCATTAACGAAACCATAGAAAAAAGCAATCCTGCCAAAACATCAGTGCTCTACACACACGCGCAAATAAAGTTACGTTCTAAAACATCCTTGTTTAACGTATTGTGCTTAACAGATGGGTTGCAGTGCCTCTGCCTAGGGTTGGAAGAGAAAGTACCCTGCGGTATGAAGCCACTGGAATGAAGGACAGCAAGTCCCAGCAACGCCAGAGGCCGGCTGCTGGGAGGAAACAGGGGTGGATAGGCCAGTCGGCACCCCAAAAAACCTGTGACAGTCGCACGATCCGCTCAAACACTCCCAGCTCCGACCAGGGCCAGCCTGCCGGCACATCAGGGTGGGAAAAGTGATTACTCATGCCGCCGGAGAGGAGGGCAGCGGGAGCGGGGCCGAGCTCACGACCCCTCGGAGCCGGGCTCCGCGCTCCTACCTGGGGGGCCGCGAAGGCGGCGGCGGGCGGCGGCCCGCGGGGACGCGTCTCCTCCTCCTCGGGCGAGTCGTCCAGCAGAACTTTGCTGCTCTTGTTGAGCTTCCACATGGCGGGCGCGGGGGCGGCCCCGCTGCGTCCCGGCAGCGAGCGGGCCGAGGCGGGAGCGGGCGCTGCTCCGCAGNGGCAGGGGGGGCTGCCCGTCATCACCGCGGCAACAGCACCGGGCCCGCCGGCAGCACCCCCGCCTCGCCCCGCAGCCTCCCGTGGGCACGGGAGGGGGTCCCCAGGATAAGGACCCGCCGAGCGCCGATGCTGTGCAGGGTGCGGATGGCGCTGCCCGGCCAGCGGTGGCAGCAGGATGTCTGTGAGGGTGACGCGGGGCACTCTGAGGTGAAGCTGGACATGTCTGGGTGCTGAGAGTAGCGGCACCCGCAGAGTGCCGTAGGTGGCCCGACAACTCTGCAGATGGTCGTGGCGCACCCACCCGCGTACCCATTTCTGTGCCTGCCAGTGCACCCACCCGTGTACCCACTTGTGTGCCTGCCAGTGTACCTGCTGCTTTACCCACCCATGGAGCCACCCGTGTAGCCCCGCGGGTCACCGGGGGTGCCTCTGAGGATGGGCAGGCTGCAGAGCCAGCCCCCCAGCCTGGACCACGGGCCCGCTCCCCCTGACCCGCGGAGCCCTGCAGCCCGGGTGGAAAAGCCTGGTGCATCCAGCTGGAGTCCAGTGAGTGCCAGGAGCTCCCAGTTTGATGGCTGAATGATCCAGATTTAATGCCCTGTGTACCAGCTGGTATTTTAATCGATTCTTAGTTTTCAGACAGATTTGCTAGGATACTTTTCCATTAAAATACCCACCTATGCACCCCTTTATCCATTATTTTGATCTGTGAGTTACAGTCAGATGTCCAAAGAACTGGGAAACTATTCTAAAACACCATTTTCAGTTGTTCTCTTGCTTAGCGCTGCTATGATTTCACTAGTGCAAGGCCGTAACACTCAAGGATCCCTCATGACAGACTTGCAAGTCTTGCTGTGACTGCCTGATCCCTTCGGGGCCGAGCAGCAGCAGTGCTTCGCTGAGGGTGCTTTTGGCTGCAATGTGCACCTACCTGCTTAACAGGAAAAGGGTTCCCCCCGGGGCAGGAACGCCAGCTCCTGCAGGCCACTTGCTCCATGTGCTGCCTGCTGCCTTTAGCTCCCGTCCGTGGCATTAGGACACTCACAGATCCGAGATTTGCAAATCAATGAGAAAACTACTTTTCTGTCATAAAATGTCCTATATACTAAGCTAATCTCAGAGGCATCACAGTTTTAGCTATAGACTGTCTTTTGTACTGATTCAGGATTTCTGTAATGACTTAGGAATGCTGTGTAGCTAGCTATAATTTGTAGCTAACTCCACAAAAGATACATTCACTTCACTTGGACCTGTAACCACAGAATTTACACCGGTGCAGTTTTAACCCTCTGTCTTGAAAATGAACTTCACAAAATTATATTGATGAGCATAAAGCAAGTGCACAAGTGTTTGAAGGACTCTAAAAGCCTTTAGTTTTATCATAAGTTTTCAAACAAAGTCTTCTTTATCTCATTTGCAATCCCTTCTCTTGCAAGACTGAAAGCTACTAAAAAGTGAAGCACAGAATTTCCTTTCACATCTTGCTTGCATTAATATTAACCAAATCTCAAGAGAGTAGGAGACAAAAACACATTCTCAGTTATTAAAGACAGATCAGGTTGTGCATGGATTTCCTCTAGAAGGCCAAGTCAATTTATAACTAGCTCTTTAACCTCTCACTCCTTCAAATTTATAAACAAAAATATTTCTAAGTTATACTGGCACATGTTTGTGTAATGCTAAGTAGAAAACAATCATTTTATTTTATTTGAGTTCTGTATTTAGACCTTGAAAAGATCAAATACGTTATTAGTCACCATGTGACCCTACTATTTTAATCCAATGACTTCCTTATGCTATTTTTCTTATAGCTGTCTGAAACGCCAGCCCTACCGTTAGGCTTAAATTCTGCAAATACTTATGATTCTGCTCAGTTTTGGTCTCACTAAGAAATTCACACAGCATTCCCAATACACACAAAATTAACTACATGCCTTTGGTCTTTTTTATTTTTATTAATTTTGATTTTTTTTTCCCTTAGGTTTTCTCCTCAGATCTTGAACTTCAGTGTGAAAACTTGGCTTTACTTTGGTCACTGAAAACCAATCCAGTTGACTTTAGAGAGGGGAGAATTTCAGTTCACATTTTCTATCTATCTTCAAGACCCCAGGGCATGGCTGAGCACTATCTCATATTCTTCTGAGAAGAATATTATTTTCTGCTGATCTGTTCTACAGATTTGGGCTTATAAATTTATTATTTCCTTTTAAAATTAATTATATACAGCTAATCAAATTTGTTTTTCCAGAGTAAGAAGCTGACATCTGCCAACTGGATCTGCCTAGGGCGAAAAAGAATACAAAACACTCAAATATAAAGTTTCTTCCTCTAAGAAACTATATTGTCATGTGTCCCTAAGTTGTATTCAGGGGAAAGCTGTGAAATCCTGTTTGAGAAACTTCTTGCATGCTATTTAAAATGCTGTGAACATCTTTATAAATATCATTATGAGAAAAAATTGATGATTCCTCTTCTGAACTCTGATCCTGCCTCCCTTAAGGGAGTGCAGAGCTGGGGAAAAAAAGTGAGAGAAATAACAGAAAATGCAGCCTTTGTCTCTGACTCCCAAGGAGGACTGAGCTGTTTCGAAAGCAAAGCCAGACAACATGGTTTTAGCAGGCACTTCATGACCTGGCAAAACATTATGCTGATGAAAAATGTGTTTCTCCTTTCCTCTTTTACTCCAAGCTCTGACCCAGGAGAGAAAAGGATGGAGTTCTTTTGCTGGCCTAAACCAGGCTCTCAGGAGACAGACAGCAAAAATGAGGAAGTAAAGAGCAGTGAGATGATCCCCTGTATCATACAAGTAACTCCATGACACTTGGTGGCTTTAGTGTATGTCAGTGACTGCAGGCTGCAGGACCTTTGGATATTACCAGACTTTCAGGTACATGCACAATGGCTTCAGGTACTGGATCCACCCCAACAGCTCTCAGCATTTGCCTTTCAAATCCCAGTTACTGTTCGTGGCACCTCTCATTCATCTGTGTGACAATCAGTATCTCAAGCGGGGGTCTGTCACCCTTCCTGACAGACCAGCCTTGCTGTGGCTGCCTGAACACAGCTGCAGTGCTGCTGTTCCAAGCAAGAAGCCAAACCAAACCCAGGTGTGCTGGAGATGACACATGCACCAGTGCTGCCACCACTGCCAACCTTCTCAGCTGCACTCGGTACTCAGAGCTTAGCCAGGCTGTTGGAGACCACCAATAGCAAGATGAGGTTCACCACTTCCCAGCAGTGTTAGGCACACACCACAAGCATTAGGGAGACATCCCTCTCTCTCTGCAGGGGGCCATTGTCAGCCATTTTATGGTGAAAATTGTCTTCATAGCACTGTGCCAGAATACAGCATAGGCACTGGAGTATCTGTAAATCCTTTCCTGGATTCCTACCCTTGTGTGTTTTTCACTTTCTGGACACTGATAGTGCCAGAGCCCCAGTCTGGAATTTGTCTCATGAAAGTTTAAATGCCTAGATGTCATATCTCGGTTATTCTCCCTTTCTGACTTGTGGAGAGGAAACACTGTGCTGTTTTGCCTTTTTCATCTTAGCATTCTGGAGTGTTTACTGTGGACATCTACCTATAACTGTATCAAAGTTCACAAAAATGAACAATGCCAGGGCTATATCTTTTGAACTGCAGAAAGGGAGGAAGGTTCAGTAACTGGTAATACCGGAGTTCAGTTTCTTCTTCATGTTTTCCCCCATGCTTCCTTGCAGTTCCCTAGCCAACTTCAAGCTAAAACATATGTGATATGTATGAGAAAATGCACATCGTGTGATACAATACACAATTTTTAGGAGTATGATTTCTGGATGACTACAGTTCATGAGTTCTGCAAGTCATCACAATGTCCAAGCTCATTCAAATGCAACACTTGCATTTCACTTATATATACATAGGTGTGTAAGTCACATTTATTACAGAAAAGCTGTTCTAGACAATTTGCAAAAGGCTGCATTCTACTCTTTTGGGATTTTAGTGTAATTCTCATTTAAAACAAAATGTAAATATAGCTGGTTTAGGAGCCAGAAAACACCCCATGATGGTTTAACCTTCTTTTCTAAATTCTTAAGGCTTACCAATACAAAGGTGAGGTCCAACCCTACAAGGGAAAGGAAATATTCTGTCTCTAGCTGAACTCCACTCTTATTGATAACAAAACCACTTTGATTTGAAATACTGACATGTATAGTAAAGCTGTTTGTGGCTTGGCATATAACTTAGTCAATGTAGACCTTTGTCCAAAGAAAATGTGTAAGAGAGAAAAGCAAAATACTTTTGGAAAATAGACTTATGTTAAAAATTAACAGCTGGTTGAATCAACTGTAAGTCAGTTCAAAAAATACCAAGAATCCTAGAGGAAGCAGATTACTGTGTGCAAATACATGCTAAATTAATTTATACTTTGCCATTACGATTTATTATAGAGATTTTATGTCCCCAGGGACGACACTGCAAAAATAGAAGAAGGCCAGAACTCATGACAAAGACTCGTAGACATGGAAAAATACTGTTATGAAGATAGATTAATGCTGTGCTTTAAACCAGAAATAAATACGAGGAAATGGAATAAATGTACACAGAAAAAGACTGGAAAGGTGGATAGAACTAATAGAATTGCCTCTTCTCATCAGATATAAACAAGGAAGCATCCATTTGGACAAAAGATAATGCATTTATAACTGAAAAAGGAAATAGTTGTTTTTCAACTGTGTAATTGAACACTGTGCGATTCATTTCCAAAGAATGTCATTGAAGTTGTATTCAAGAAACAGGAACTTCATGGGGATAACAAGAACATCAGGTAGCACAAGTAAGCCCAAAAAAGCTAATAGTATTAGCCTCAGATTTCAAGGGATATGCTAATTTTCACAAGCTAGATTTTAATAAAATGAAAATATATTCCATTATTTTCCACTGCAGGATTTCTTGCTGTAGTGTATATCAAATTGGCAGTGACTTCTACTGGAAATAGAATATTAGATAAAGCACACCACTGCCTAACATCTCTGATCTTACTTTTTTTTTTCATAAGTCTTTTCAAAAATTTATCCTGGACACAAAAAAGTTAAAATAAAATGACCTGAAACAGTGCTGTTCTCTGCAACACGTACACTGGATAGAAGTGCACTCAGAAGATTGCAAGTACTAAAATTTCATTGTCTGCATGAAAGAAATGTCATAATCCAAAGTGGATGAAACTCTCCATTCTTGGCATGCTATATTTTATATTACGTTAATCACAAACTGTTTTTCAAGAAATCTAGTGCATTTACAACTTTTAATTACCAGAATCTAATGAAAATGAAAAATTGGGATTTTAACTTTTGAATATTTAAGCCACATAGTATGTGGTTCAACTCATGAGAAGACTCTCATGAGTGTGTCCAGACTCATGTCCAGAGTAGAGTAAATCTACTCTAGAAGAGTAAATGTAATCAAACATGCATCATCTTCTAGAGTACCTGGTGATCTGTTTTGCAGGAGTAGTAAAGAGTTAAATGTAATGAAACCTCCCTAGAATTTTTTTTAAGTCATCAGTAAAACTTTGATTGCAGATTCAGGCCTTCTCTGCCTGGTGGAATGGTGATCTCAGCCTGAGATATTTTCGTGGACATACCAGCGCTCCAGATAGGCAAAGCTCTACAGGCAGGGCCTTTTGTTTTGTAGTTCCACAATTATCTGAGGAAAACAAGGTGCACTGGGGGGGAAAAGGGGACTGATTAGCCCCTACACATCTGTCAGAGCAGCAGCTCTGACCACGAGTGATATCTCTGGATGGTGGGAGGCTGCCAGGCTGTAGCAGACATGTCCTCAGTTTTCTTTGGAGATCCAATTCTTATCTGTAGTTCTGATCCAAATTTACAGCACAAGGACCCTGAAGAGTACAAGACTCACCTCCAAGTTCTCTTCTTGCCCAGAGCATTGTGAGGCCATTAGACACCAAAAAAATCTCAAAAAAGATGGGCAGAAAAAAGGGATTGGCAAAGAAAAATATTAGAGAAACATTCCAGTTCAGTGCTTATTCTGTTGGTTAACATCAGCAGTGGGAAGATAACAAAGGAAACTACTTAATGGGAAGGAGGAATCTCAAGGCACTGGCATATGACTCTCCTGGGACCAATTATTCCTCAAGTATTTCTCAGTGATGCAGTGAGCACATAAGCTCTCACTAGACCCTGCAGGAAAGAGCAAAAAAGTTTTAATTAAGTCCTGTTTAAACCATGTTAGCTGTCTTTCTCCCTTTTAGAGCCAGGTGCTAGCCCAACCATAACCAAACCTTCAAGCCCTTTGAGCAGAAAGGGCTGGAGGAAATAAAGAAATCCAAGGACAACAAGAAGTGATTCCAGAGAACAAAAAAAGATTAAAAGGAAAATGTGTGAGTGTGTCAGCCTCAAAAGTAGATTGATGGGCACTGGAGGAGGCAGCCCCCAACAACATCAGTCACTCCTGGAATGTGTCCAGGGAAGCCATGGCTGCTGCCCACCAGTGCTCTCTTTGTCAGCATGAGAGGATGAGGGCCTAGAAGCAGATGATGCTGTTGGCAGGATCCCCTCATTGAGTTTGTGTCTCATGGTGGCGTGAAAGGCCACTTTGGCTGTAACCAGGAGGAGACTGATGAATAGCTCTTGTGTTTACTGCTCATTGTGTTATAAACATCTCAAGTGATCATTAATGAAAATGTGTTGGAAGAATAAATACTCTTTAATCTAGGCAAGAATGAAATACTGTTCTGCAGTGAGCAAGCCTGCTTTTTTATATGTCATGTACGATTTAAGACAGAATTTTGTTTATTTGTAACTTCTATTCTTCCCTGACATTTAAAATGTTCTTTATTTGTTATACTAATAATGGGCTTCGGATGTGAGAAAACAAATTACATACTTCCTTTGTAGTGCAACTTCAGTGCAATGATCTGAAAGTACTCACTTACATATTAGTGAATTAATCCTGACAACATATTAGTCAAAAAGCATCTTCATAGCTGGAAACTGCAGCTTACCTTTTTTTGCCTCTTTTTCAAAGTTTGCTATTACTGCAATAAAACAACAAATCATGATTAATAATAAAGCGCTATGTATGCTGGAAGCCAAAACCCACGGATTTTCTAGCAAGCTCTGTCAAATCTTTTATTAAACAAGCAGCAACATACTGACTTCATGTTCTTGCTGCTTATCCACTAGCCCACTTTCTTTTCCAATTCCACATCTACACTAACTAGTACTGTTGCAGAACTGTCAACGAGTAGTCACGGATTGTGTATCTACAAATACTTTTTTTTAAGCGACCAAAACCTCAAATTATTCTCATCCGAGTGATACAACCTTCCCAAAGCCAAAAAGCTTCTATCAAGCCTACAGAAGAATAGGAACATAGATGTTGCCTCATTTATGTATTTCCTAACAATCTTCCAGTTCCACAATGCCCTGTTCCCTCAAAGCAATTGGCCCATTGTGGTTTTGTTTTCTATTGCTTTGCATTGATCAATCCGATATGAAAACTTCACTTTTGAGAAATACTTTTTATTTTCTCCACTGCTAGCCCAAATCACAGGCAGGCAGTCATCGCCTCACATAAATTGTGAAGACACCTAAATACCATGCTTCTGTCTGCAGAGAGAGTGAGAATTTCCTTGTGCTGGAGAGAAGGGAAGGGGTAAGGCTTTTTAATGTGCAGCTGTAGCAATAGCCAGGTTTGTGAGGAATACAGAAGAGATGCAAACCAAGGAATGAGAAGCAATACTGCTAAAAGACAAACATCCTTCTGGAATAGTAAAGGGACTCTTGTTTCAGTCTGGCTGACTCAGGCCAAAAGTCCATTTGCCCCAGCATCCTGTCCCTGACAATGATGTTTAAGAAGAGAAACAAGGCATGGAGCAAGTTCAGTGTGGTACTTCCCATGGCATGTCCTGCCAGCATCAGCTTCCTATTCTAGAGACTATATTAGCATCTTTGGTTTAAAAACCTGATGGACTTTTACTCCATGACTTTTCACTATGGATTCAACTTTTCTCCATAAAATGTATTTACTTTTCCTTTTTCCTTTTTAAATATAATGAAAAAGAAAACCACACAGAAAACTTTGCTTTTATGCAGCAGAAGGTAGGAATGTTAATAGCATGATGGAAAACATTATGTGGGTCACCTGGTCATATTCCTATCAGTGGAACAATACCATCCACTGCAAAAAGTCCCCCCATATGTCAGCGCAGTACAGCCCTGTGCCCATCTGAGCAGCCCCTTAGTTTCCACCCAGCTCTGCCCCAGCCAGGGTGCCCAGCACTCTGGTGTGCTTTTGCTCAAGCATAGACCTGCAGGGGATAATGGAATTTACAGTAATTTAACTTTCTCTTGCTGGCAAAGGATAAAGGCCAAGTCCCAACAGCCCATTAAGCATCTGAAGTGTTATTGTTATTATACGATACAGACACATAATCTCCTGCCCTTTCAAACATTTGGCAATCTATAATCTCTGACTATGAGAATGCCAGTGGAGTCCAGAGTCTGAGAAATGTACTTGGTTTCTATTGTAAGGTAATATAGAATTATACATAGTATAGAAGCATACTATGGATAATGCAATCAAAGGCACTGAGAAAATTAAAAGATTGAATGGCATTGGAAGAGGTATAAATACTAGCTAAGCAACAAAACTGTCCCAAATGCATAACAGATGGAGTTAGAGTTATGTCTCATGAAACTGTGACCATATATTTTCCATAGAATTCTGTAGAAAAAACCCCTGTTATTAATGAAACTTAAAAATTTAGAATAATTTTGATGCAAGTTATTGTCATGTAATAAAACTGCATGTGAATGTCTTATTCAGAACAAAGCATTTTGCAATTAAGAATTTTGCTTACTGTACTTGGGAAGTCTTTTAAAAGTGGATTAAATTATATTTACTCTTTACATATATAGTTTTACTGTTGATTTGACCCTGATTTCAGTTTGTTTACTTTGCTTCTGATACATGCAAAATTAAATTAAAAGTGCTTTAATTCTGAAGCGGTGTCCACACAGGATTAAAGGCAGCTTTACTAATACACTTCAAAGTCACACCTGTAGGTGGTTCAGATCATTTTCCTGAATGCTTCTACATAATCAAGGCTGGTGTGACATGCTAATATGGGAGACTGCTGTAGTCCTGGATAATGAGAGTCAGGAAGAGAGCTATAAATATTGCTACAGAAGTTATTACTCAGTTTTGATTATTAATTAGTTTTCTAGTAAAGTATGCTGGAGTCAGTGGCATTTGCCTAAATTTACCTAGAGTGTTTGCCATTCCAATTAATTTTCTTTAGCATGGAAAAAAAGTTCCCATGCACAGGCTAATGATGCAACATGGAGTTGTGTTTTTCTTTCTATGTTTAGACCAAGTTGCTGAAATCTTGACCTCATTGATGTCATTGATAAAGTTTTCCCTGACTTTAGCAGAGGTATATTTTAATTCAAAAAGCTTCATACAAAAGGGAGACGAAAAACCTGTGTATGTGCAGTGTAGAAATATCAATGTAATCTAAAGAGATATTTTATCAGATTAGCTGTTGGTTTCTCTCTTATACCTTTGAGATCAGTATTAAAAAACTAGATTTTGTTATCCAGTTAAATTTCACAAGAGAAAGATTCACTTCAGCTGGTCCAAAACCTAATTAAAGGAGTGATTTTTTTTCATCTTTTTTTTCCTCTTGATCATAGCAGTACCTAACCTGAAAGGAGACCTTGGGTTAGCCCCATTTCTTCTGACAGGGACTTATCTAAAATGTTCCTGAACAAATATTTGAAATTAAGGGCATAAAAAACCTAGTGAATGTAGGATGTAGGAGCAGGGTCTTAAATTCTGTTTTGGTATTATTTATCCAATTGTGTAGATGATTTAAATTTAGAAAACCTGTATAACAGTTTATATGGCTGAGTCTTTTCAGTTTCCATAGAATCATAGAATCATTAAGGTTTTCTTGTCTCTAATCTCAGCTTCAATGACAATAGTTTTTTCAGCATTTAGCTATTCCAAAAGTAGAACTCAAAAACAAATTGCTTTCAAAATCATCAAGTTTTCACCAATCATTTGCTGCTTTTTGCTGTTCTCAAGGCACTAGCATGTAAAGCCAGTGTGGATCCCCAAGGACACTGGCAGCTTGCTACTTTACAATTTCCTTCACGTATCCCCAGTGAGATGTAAATCCACAATAATCTAGATTTTCCACCTTTTTTACAGCACCTAAAATTTTAGATCCAAATAAATTTTTCCCCAGGTGTTCACTAACAACATGCTCAGTTTTACTTAACAGAAAGGTCTACTGTAAAGCAGATAAAGGTGAAAGAGTTACTTTCTGAAAGCTTACATTGCTTTTTGTGTGTTATGCTTAGCGTAGGCCAGGTAACAGAGACTATGTCCCTTATGTTTGGCAGTAAGGGAATATAAAGCTTGCTTTAGCCACAAGGGGTTTATTCCAATACAGGAATTCAGTTTAGGCTAAAGCTGGAGAGATTTATACTGGCTGAGAATTTGCTTATGCTTTAAGAAGCTTACTTTTATTTAGAGAGTTCAGAGATTTTAGGAAAGGCTTCAGTTAGAAGAGTTTATCTTCTGTAGATGTATTTGCATACTAGTACTTATTTTTTATAAGAATTTTGTAACTTATATTTTCATAGCTTTTATTCAGATTTAAAATAATGTAATTTATTTTTTTCATATCTCTCCCTGCCTTTATTTCATCCACTGTTGATGAGTTTACATGTTCATGTATTACAGTTATACTGTAAAATCACTAACTTCTTGATAATTCCACTGCACCTTCCTCCTGACTTTAGTGGGTTCAATATATACTTTACATTAATCCTTTTGCTTTTAATACCGTGATGGTTTACTATAAAGTATAGTTGTCCATTTGGTCAGGAACTTATATCTATTGCAAAAAGCAAGAAGAAAAAAAAATCAGTTACTTGAAACCAAGAAATTAATGTGCTTCAGGAAAGGTAAAGATTGGTATCAAAATGAATAAACTTACATTTCCTATGAAGGAAAATGTTTGGATTCAGAAATGACATTTCCTGCTGTGTCTTGTATTGTGTCTGTTGTGCCAGTGTACAGTGCTGTAATCTCATCATTCTGCTACTGCAAAACTGTTTTTAAAACTTCATATTTGATTTGGCAATTCCACATTTACTCCAGCGTTCATCTTGAAGGTAAGCAGCCATTATGTGTGTGTGCAAAGTCAGTCATCCTGCATTTTGCTTAAGAAATACCCAATAAGTAAAGTTTCCTTTGAATTTCAAAGCAAATAGCATCTGGTTTAGCTGGCCTGGGCAAGGTTTCTGGATGAGTTCAGCAGCATAGGAGCCTGCAGTTGATCAGTTTGCCACTGCCTTCAAAGGCAAGTATTGAACTGTTTCAGATGGCACATGATAACTTAGCTAAGCCACCAAATTAATCTATTTGTACATGATCAATTTTAATGGTCCTCTTTTGTTTTCTTTGCAAAGAAAGGTTTGGCATCTTGATGTAGTATTGCACCACATCTTTCTTGTGTGCACTGATGAAAACCTATCGGTGAGGTCATTTCAGAGAGAAGGCAGCACATCCCATTAACCTGTGCTGGGATCTGGGTACCTGGTGTTCTGCTAAATCCTAGTTTGCAATCCAGAAAGACTGCTTTCATCTCAGTTTAAACTGAACAGCAAGCTCCCTAAGGACAGGGTCTGCAAGCTCCCTGCTCTGCACCATCCCTGGGTTTCGCAGCGCGCAGTTGCGGGGAGATGGGAAGCTGGCACTTACCTTACCTCCTCATCAGCCCAGCGTTACAAAGAAAACAATCTCACTTTTGCTAAGCTGCTTCAAAGTGCTTTTGATTGCCTGGCCCTCAGTAAGTCTTTTCAGTCTGCAGAGATACAGCAAGGGTGATGCCCTCTGATATCTGACTAAGCACGGAGACCCAATGGTGGCACATCAATTCCTGTTTTTTTCAGTGACCAGTGTGCCCATCTTAACCCACTACAAGTATTTCTCATGAGGAGAGTTCCGCAACAGGCAGGACCTGAGCCCACAAAAATAAGGAATTCCTTTCATGATGTTTCTATAAACATCTGGTTTCTGCCTAGCAGAGGTCATGTGCCTCTTCACCACCACTGCAAGAAAGAACGAGAATTTTTTAGGTGGCATGTACTTGAATGTATAAAATGTTACATATTTTTCTTTAATTACTTGATCCTTGTATTCTTTAGAGATCTGGAGGCATAATTTTACTGTGTAATTTCTGAAGACTTGGCCATTACAATATCTCTGACAGTAAGTATAACAACTAGGCAAAAAAAAAAAAAAGTTCTTAACCGAATTACATAAAAGTCCAAAGAAAAGTCCAAAGAAATAAGTCCATATACGCAGGTCCTACTTATATGAAGATTTTCTCCATTAAACAAGCCTGGAGAGAAATGCCTGAGTAAAGATGTGAATTACACTAGCATATGCATCAATCAACTTACTCAATAAAATAGCCATCCTAGTGCTGACCCCATTCTATGAAAAAAGCCACTGGTGTTTCTCCTGAGGGTCTGTGGAAAAATTAATGCAACATTAATAAAACCTAGGTTTTTTTTCTTTCAGTACTGTCCCAAGCAGGGGTTTTAATGCATATGAGTCAGGGAATAGCTTACAGAAACCTCATGCCCAAAAGAGATTAGGGTTTCTCTGTTTGTTTATGGGGGTTTTTAATTGCTTTCTGAAAGCAGGAGAAGTTAATAATGTTGCATAATCTTAGATGAGAAGCACCATGTCTAAATTGTACAAACACAGCTGGAGGCTGACTTAGATGATGACTACTCCTTATCCACCCATATTGGTGGGGCAGCTGCATTTCCCACGGGTAATTCCTAGGTATGCTTACTAGGAAGATGCAGATTATGATCAACTGCAATCCAGAAATCCAGCATGGCCTAAATGAATATGGGTTCCTTGTAGTTCCACAGCCCACCTTTTTGTATGGAGGAGTTCGACCCTACTCCTGTAGAATTACATCTCCCAGGTACACTGGCTTTTCTCTGCAGGCAGACGTTGCTCACAAAGTTAGATCAGCAATAGAAAATATCTTGATTGCAGAGTAAATGGTCGTTTTTACCAGTTTATCTGGGAAAAAACAGTGATTTGCCAGTAAATTTGCTTACCTTGACCAAGTGACACATGGCAGGGTAGTCCAGTGCAGTGTTTAACAGCACGAGTACCACCTGTAGCACCAGTGGTAGTACAGGGGAAGACAATTCAGTTTCACTTCCTAACCCAACTCTGCAAATTCAGGATAATGAAGAAGGTCCATGATTGCAGCGATCTGTACTTTCAATCACAGAATGAACAGAACTGCCATCATTGTAAAAGAAAAGAAGTTGCATATTCTGCTTAATAGAACATTTATTAGTTTTTTTATGCATTTGTCAAAATGACAGTGTGATATTGTGCTATAAATCTGTATGCTGTTAAGTTTAAAATAATCTGCAAGAAATTTGTCATGCTCATTACTATCACCCTTTTTGTTATCTGGTATTTTACATTTCCCACCTGTGAATAATCAAGATATCTATGAGTAAGAAATGTTATAAAATGCATACATATTCAAAGAAAATAGTTTTGTGCTGCCTTACAGTAATATGTCTCCTAGAAAGGGCAGTTTTTTAACTTTAACATGGAAGAATGATTTACAGTGCCTGAAAAAATGCAGTTTCTAACAGAATGAAGATGTTCTTCATCACAGAAAAACGCTGGTATTCAAAACTTTCGTGCTGACTCCCTCGGCCACTTCTCATGAGACATTTCACTGTAAGCTATTGTACAGAAATCTAAAGCTCGTGACTTAGCACTGCCAGTGCCTATGCTGGTGTTACCAGGCTGCTGCTACACAGCACTTGAGTCCTTTAGGGGGGCTCACAAGTTGTGGCTTGAAGATATTACATTGTGGATGAAAACTGAATTGAAGCTTAGTGAGCTTTTATTGAACTGGCATTGTTGAAAAAATTGTGGCCAATAAGAGTTTAACCTATGACACAGTAAAACAAAAGAAGTAAGTGTGTTACTAAGGTTATGACATGACCTGTAGAAAGCAAAAAAAGCAAAAAGGTACATTTTATATTCAGTCCAAAATTGCTGTGTATGGCGTAAAATGTGACATCCAAAGTGGTCAGCTTTACTCAGTGAACTAAAACTTTTGTTATGTCCAAGTGCAGTGTAACAGAGCAAGGTAGAAATGTTAAAATTGTAGACCCTAGAGCTTTGTGTGGCCCCATTTTTCCTTAAATGTTCATCTGTGTATGGAATGGCACAGGATTATAGCGGGAAAAAACCTCATTAAAAAAACCCCACACAAATGAGCCATTCTTCTGTATACATTTTTCTGTAAAATCACTCAGTTAGTAAAAATACATTTTTTCTGGTGATACAAACGACTTCATTAGTATTTTTATTTGTTTATTTGTTTGTTTGGTTTTTCATCCTTACGAATACCAGAAGGACAGAGGATCTGGCTTTTTTAAAGGTCTGCAGGTCTAGGTATGCAAAGCAGAGCTCCTGACCTCCAAGATTTTGCAGGGGACCTGAGGTGCTCACTCCAGAGCTGTGCACCAGACACACCTTCCCTGCACTTCAGTTTGCACAGAAAGCACCCCAACCCTGCAGTCTGTCAGACAGTCACAGCACGGCCCAGGAGAATGCCCTACATTCCCTACTCCTTAGCATGGGTGCACCTGGCAGCACATGGAGACACAGCCTTCTAGAAGGAAAGCACAAGTGCAAGACAAGTGAGGAGAGTTAAAAAGAAGCTGAAAAAAATGGGTCATTGAAACCAAAGCTAGAGAAAAGCAGTGCAATCAGATCCTCAGTATTACATAGCACCTCATTCTGCTTCCTTACAAAGCTGGAACAAGAGAGAGATCTAAATCAAATCAAACCTAGAAGAATGCTTGCCTTAGTCCTGGGAAGAAATCAAATCAAATAAACATCAGAGATTGAAAATTTCAGATGACAAAAATAAAATAAAAATTGTTTATTTATTTGTTATTACTACAGTAATTTATCTCCAGTTTAAATTTCAGTTTGGTTATGTGACTCTTACCAAATCTCAGTTCATTCACTTGCAAAACTGGTATACTACTTACCTAGCAGAAGTCTTCCAAATATGAATAGATGTGTTACATTCTTTACTTGGCTCAATGTTTCAGAAATACTTTTTGAGATTCCTGAGTTACAGGCACAGGAGAACTATAAAGTATTGTTGTTACTATCACTCTGAGCTTTGTATGAGGGACCTGACATAATGAAAATCATGACAGTGACCCACTTCAATAAAATTTTGTATTTCTTCTGAAAACTTGCTGGGTTTATCCATAAATGTGAGCAAAAGGGAGGACTGTTTTAGCATATTTAAGGAAGGAAAAAAGTGTGATCAGAGGTAGATACTATTTTTTTTTTTAATCCATGTTTAGACACCTAAACGAGATGGAATTAAAAGCTGCTGAACAATTCCAGATGTCATCATCTCGAAAGAGTGCTGGGAATACTTCTGTCCCTCAGCACCAAGAAAGAACTGGCCTGATTCTTAACTATGGATTCAAGAAATCCCAGATATTCAGTTTTGAAGATGCTGTCTGAAACCTCTGGATATCTGAAACACCCAAATCCTCTATTAGTAGCAGTTAGCCTTTTCTGTACCTTGGAAGATCTATGGGACAGCTTTCAGTAAATAGTTGTAAAGCCACATTTTCTTTTTTTTCTGTGTGGAGAAATAACTCCCCGGATCTCATTCTTTTGGATCAACTGTAGGCAATGCTCTGGCAGAAATACTGACTGCCAATGTAAAAATGTTGAGCTGCAGTCAGCAGACTCATCACACTGTAAATATTGTAGCTTGTGGAAAGAAATGCAGTGTGGGAGTAACCTTTTACTCCCTTCTGCGTACTTGTGGGGGCTTTCTGCCCTTTTGCACAGTTGTAAGTGATTGAACATAAAGCAAAGCACTAGTGGAGCCTGTGGAGCGCTGCTGGAAGCAGAGCAGAGCAGGTGACTCCATTTGCCTTCCTGCCAAATAGTTTAAAGGGTACCTTTAGCCCCAGTGCATGGGGTGGGCATTAAATGACATCTCTGTTTGCACTGCCCAGGGTATGGCTGAGTGAAGATGCTCAGTGACTAATGATGCACGGGGGAGGATTTTCTGCCCTCAACAGACCCCATACCACCGTTTAACCCCAGCTGAGACAGCCTGGGCTAGGGCACACATCCATGCTGGGTCAGGCAGAGGCTCTCAAATTAGCTTTCAGAAAATCATGTGTACAGGAGGCATCCAGCTTGGGCAAGCATCCGAACAGGCACTCCCTGAGATGTTTATACCAATAAACAGAAAACACTCTCCTGCCTCACGGGTGTCTCTGAGACTTGGTCCTTCCCTTCAAGGCTTAAGAGTCTATGGAGAATAAAAGAGCCAGTGCAGTGCTTACTACTTTCTGTCTAGTGCCTGACAGCTGGTGAATGAAGAGGATGACACCACCTAAGTGAGCCCATTGTACTTCCATTTACAGACTGAATTAACAGCAGTAATAATACATCACACACATTCATTTCCTGCCTACACAACGAGGAATTGATATGCATTTGTTGTAGGTTGAAGTACCACAGCAAGCCAAGCCAAGTGGATCACCCAATTATCCCAAACACCAGTACAATATTTCTTCCTTGTCCTGTCAGATCCCCTTGGGCTTCGCCTTTCCATTTTTGTGGGATTTGTTGGTAGAGCTTAATATCATTTCTCAAACTACAAAAAGGTGGGAAAAAAGTATAATGTTTTTTGTCAGTATAATTTGTTAATATAACTGTGTTAAGTCATCAAAACAGCACTCCTAGCCAATATTACCAGAGCAGTGCTTTCTAGGCTCAGAGTTAGCATTTTTTAGGTAACTGAGAAACAGCAGCAGCTTTGGTCATCCAGGCATTTCTGCTGCTCCATATCAGGTGTTCCTGCAGGAATAGACATCCATCCTTTTGCAGTGCCAGGCAACTGAGCCATTCTGGTGTCTTTGAACATATGCCAAGAAAGGATTGAAACTTCCAAAGTGGGAGCAGGTGATGACACAAACTAACAAGGCAGGTTACTTCTTTGCATAAAGCTAGTAAAAGTTTCAGTGGAGGTATAGAAGTACTTTGTATTTGAATTGAATTAAATTTGAATTTCATTAAAGCCTGAAACCCGTCTTCAGTACAAAAGGCATGGTTACACACAGGAACTAAAGAAAATTCAAGAGGTTGTTTCCACAGAGTAAATTTTTTTCTTTTTTTCTTTTTTTTTTTTTTTATTTTTGTTTGGTTGGCTGGTTTTGTTGGTGGGG
>VZRS01015022.1:129133-144454 GCA_013398055.1 Ifrita kowaldi
TTTTTTTTTTTGAAAGGTCTACAGGATATCCTCCAGGGAAAACCAAAACAAGAACTTTATGAGTGTATAGAGCACTGCGAGTGGTTTTACAGCAGAAAGAGGAAGAGAAAAAAATCCATTCAGAATATGCTGATAATTAGTGCTGGATAGAAAAAAGCAGAACTTCAAAAAAAAAGAAAAACAACCAAATCCAATCTGTATTTGCATTCCTGTTCTCTCAGAGCTTATGAAATCTTGTTCTATCACCAATAAATGTCCTTTTCCCTGATGGACCAGAGAGACCTCTTCCAGCAGGGAGCGTTGGTCAAAATACCAACCTGAGCTGCAGGGCACTGGGGGGAAGGCTCTAAGCGGTGTGACAAAGGCAGTGATGTCTTACCCATCCAAGGAGGTGGCTTGACCACTATCCTAGCTGAGTGGCTCTCTTAATGAAGTTTGAATATTCAACATCATTGAGCTGGACTCCAAACCTCACTGATCAGAGCTCTCCCCCTGATCTGAAAGGAAGTAGTAATCATCCCAACCACTTAACAGGAATCTTTCCTCTTCCACTCTCCTACCATATTTATGTATATGTATATATATATATATATATATATAAATGCTCTTGTAACTGGGCAGATACCTTTTATTCTTCTGAAGACAGTGATTGAAAAAGCAAACATCCACACAATGTCTCCTACCCACATCTCCAAGACAGATTTCATGAAACACAGTGGCTTATTCTCTTTGCAGTTTCAGGCATATTTCCACACAGACACTGGCTTAGACACACTTTATCAAGCTTTGTATTCTGTCTGTACATTTTTATTGCTGCACTATCACTGTACTGCTTTGGTAACTATGCTAAGTGGCACCCTACAATGGTGTTGCCAAACTGTGTTTTTCAAAATTAGCACTAAGTTATGCCCTGTGCAAAATATGGTGTGAAATCCCTCTGAAAAGACAAATCCGTGCAAGAGCAATGAAGGAGGAGTGCCACGGTTCATCCATGTAAGAAATGCTTGAGGGTTTAAGCCCTTTTTGTTAGCTCACGTACCATCTCCCCCCCCCGATTTCTAGTATCTGCCATCTGAAGGATCAGGTGAAGAGACTTGGAGAATTAAGACATATAAGTATAAACTTTGAAGAAGAGTTCTTGTAGTTTCTGTATTAAACTGGAAAAGAATAGCTTGTACCATAGGCACAGAGATTCCCTTTCTACTGATAGTAATTTGTGCAATAACAGCACAAATTACTATCACTAGAAAGTCATTGCTTCCCATAGATTCTGGGGCCACTTTGGATAAACTTAGTAAAGAAAAAATATGGGTTATTCCCCACCATCTTTAAAATAGGGGAGCTTTCTGTGGGTGCCTCAAAACTGATTTATTGTTTTGAAATTATTCTGAAGCATGTTTCCCTTTTAGTGATCCTTCATTACAGAGTATGGTAGCATCTAGAGACATTTTTCTGCAGAAAAGATTAGTGCAGCCACCAATGAAAAGCAGTTTTTCATCACAAAGGGCAGCTACAGTGAGTCAGACCAAAGGTCTGTTCCTCCTCTGGCTGACAACCACTGGTAGCTGTTCCTCAAGGAAAAATATTACAATAAAGAGCAGTGTTTCTCCAAGTACACCTTCCCTGTAGCTTCCACCAATCTCCTACATAGTGGAACTATTAAAAAACACAGCCCTTCATATCCTGCAGCAATACATGTTTGCATTTCCACTTTCCAGTGCAACAAAAAGTGTTTTTTCTTTTTTAATTCAAAACTTTGCCTGATGATTTGAGTGGATGCTCCCTAACTCTTGCATCCACGCTATTTGTGGTTTTAAAGACTTTCTTCAAATCTGGCATTGCTCTTGCTTCTTTTGAGACAATGAGCCATAATCCCATCATATGCTTTGCCTTCCATTCTTGCTTTCTATGGCACCACCATGACCATGTCAGACATTGTCAGAGACACACATCATCTCCTGTTCCAGGTTCTGTTTCACTGTATAAGGTGGGGAAAAAAAGAGCAGGTTGTATTCAAGATGCAGTTACACCATTAGTTTCTGTAATGCTGTAATTTTTTTGAGTTTGTTTTCTAGTTGTTTCCTAGCAAACTCTAATTTTTCATTTCTGCCTGATATTTCATTACCATTATCTGCAGAGACTCCTGGGGCCCTGTTACCTCCTTTTACTGCCTGACCTTTGGCATGTGTGTGCTGGGAAGTGGATCAAGGAACTCACCTACCTAAAGAACAACAGGAGAACAACTTCTGTTGGCTCACAGGTGTAGGTACACTCAAGCATCATCATGTGCCATCAGCCATTTCCTTGGGTCAGTTTTGCCTGCCTGCATTCAGGGATGCAAAGAGGCTACTAGACTCATACTAAAGCAAGAGAGGTATAATTTCTAGAGGAAAACATGTAGAATTGAAAAAATTCCCAGATATATCTTCCTGAATATTGGAAATACGGAAACATTAGATATATCTGAAGCAGTTACATGCTTACCAAAACCACGCTTATATTGTTCTTCAGACATGACACATATCTTGTAGATATGAAATGAACTGATAGATATTAGGTAGATCAAAAAAAAACTTTATAAAACTTTGTATTGGGTTTGCATGGCCAGGTTTTGGTAGTGCAGGGGCTACAGGGGTGGCTTCTGTGAGCAGGTGCCAGAAACTTCCTCCATGTCCAGCAGAGCCAATGCCAGACAGCTCCAGGATGGATGTGCCCCTGGCCAAGGCTGGGCCAATTAGAAAGGATGGTAACACCTATGGGATAACACATTTAAGAAGAATTGAAAAAAGTTATTGCACAGCTGCAATTGCAGCCAGAGAAGAGCGGGCTGAGAACATGTGAGAGGAACAGCTCTGCCGACACTGGGGTCAGTGCAGAAGGAGGGGAGGAGGTGCTCCAGGCACCAGAGCCCAGATTCCCCTGCAGCCCATGGTGAGGCAGCTGTGCCCCTGCAGCCCATGGAGAACCACAGGGATGCAGAGATCCACCCACAGCCCGTGGAGGAGACCCATGCCAGAGCAGGTGGATGCCTGAGAGGAGGCTGTGGGATGCCCGTGGGAGGCCCGTGCTGGAACAGGCTCCTGGCAGGGACCTGCAGACCTGGGGAGACAGGAGCCCACGCTGGAGCAGGTTTGCTGGTGGGACTTGTGACCCCGTGGGGGACCCACACTGGAGCAGCCTGTTCCTGAGGGACTGCATCCCATGGCAGAGTGACCCACACTGCAGCAGTTTGGGGAGGACTGTTTCCTGTGGGATGGACTCAAGCTGGAGAAGTTCATTAAAAACTATATCCTGTGGGAGGGACCCCAGGCTGGAGCAGGGGAAGGACTCCTCTCCCTGAGCAGTGGCAGAAACAACCTGTGATGAACTGACCATAACCCCCATTCCCATCTCCCTGGGCTGCTGGGGGAGGAGGTAGAGCTGGGAAGGAGGAGTGGGGGGAAGGTGTTTTTAAAATCTTATATTACTTCTCATTATCCTGCTCTGATGTCGTTTAATAATAAATTCAATTAAAATCCCCAGTTTGAGTCTGTTTTGCCTGTAAGTGATCTCTCTCTGTCCTTAAATCAACTCATGAACTCTTTGCTATACTTTTCTCTTTCCCCTTTCCAGCAGCAGAAGGGAGAATGGCTTTGGTGGGTGCCTGTCATCCTCCCAGGGTCAACCTGCTGTAAAATTTAAAAAATAAGCTCATTTTTGTTTTGGGTTATGCAAATACACTTCATGTTGCATTCATAGCTATGAGGAACATAAAGCTACATATATACCTACTTGTTAATATTTGTCTGCAATAATAAGAAAATAATAGGAACAGTTAGAACAAGGCATGGCTGTTGACTCACTAGCAAAAAGGAAGACTGTGATTGTACGTGCAAATAGGCTGCAATGCAATAGAGGGGGGAAATTGTATTTCTATAAAAGAAACTAGGAAAAAGAATATGCACATATATTAAAGTCTCATTTATACATTCATTATATGGTAAATAAAACTCAAAGAATTATCTCACTTTTCAGTGATGAAAGTTTTATTTCAATCTTTCTTGAATAGTGAGGAGAAGTTCCCAAACTGAATTTTTGCCTTTAAAAAAGGGATACAGAAGAGCTCTTTATATGTAAGACATTGTAGGGTAAATGTGAAGCAGAAATTGAAATACATATTTTTGGTATATTCAGTATGTATTTGGGCTAACTCTGTAAAAGTAACTGCAGGTCTGCCAAAACATGAGAAAGAGACAGAGAGTGAGAGAGAGGGAGAGAGAGACAGAGAGACAGAGGAGGTCAAGCTAAAATACCCTGGCAGGACCAATGGATATAGGCCTGTTTGGCAACATGTGTGCTCAGATCTGTGAGCTGGGGGTGTGTGTTCAAGGACAGGATCTGTTTCTCTGCAAGAAACCCTGCACACCAAACTTCTCCAGGAGCTCCACAAAGGGCTGGTAGTGGCAACTTCCCCTTGCTCCACCCAAGATTTCACATCAATGCAAAACTTGGCCACCCTGATGCTGCTGGAAGACCTCAGATTGCCTGCCCTCAGGGTTCCTCAGTGCTTGGAAAGTTTCTGAAATAGCTGTTACAGAACATTATTTGGGCGTACATCTTCTCTGGATGCTCCTATTTCAGAGCAGGAATGCTTTCTTGGTCTGACTCTAATCCTTATTCAGAGCTAATTCAGAAACCGGGTGGCTGCATAGAAAGTAGATATTAAAAAATTATTCTGGAATAATAGTCACAGCTCTCAGGTCTGCATCAGATATAGTTACTGGGGAATGCTTCTTCCAGTGTATTTCCACATGGAGGTGAGCTCTGAGTGTTCCACCACCTGTGTTTTCCCCAATCAGATAAAGAGAAATCCATATGCCACAGTCCTGAGGAATAAATGAAAACCCTTTGAAATGAAATGCTGCCATAAACTGAAGTTATTTTGACAATAGATCAATCAAAGGTTTCATGCTTTACTCATGGTGCCTGAAGAGTTGAATTCTGAGCTGTAGTTTCTGTTGCATCACCAAGTTAGTCATTGTCTTAAACTTAACTAAAGATGATTCATGGGCAATTAAAAAATGGCAAGGAAGAGAAATGCCACCCTGGTGTGATCCAGCAGGTTTGTCAGGTGGAGAAACTCAGGCAGGAGGTAGGCGTTGCCTCAAACCCAGTCCAACCAGCAAGGCAGCATGGATGTAACCAGTTTAAACCACTCTGCACAGCTCTTGTCCCCATGCTTGGGAACAATGTACCAATTTCTGTAACAGTCTCCAGGCAGTGCAAAGCAGATGGAGTCAGCTCTGTACCCTTGTGCCTGAGGGACACTGCCCAGGAGGCCCTTTATAGTCTTTGTTTACCATGTTTGCCCCATGCAGCTCCACAGTCAGATGCCAACTGGAACAGAAATGCTGCTGGACTGAAGGAGTCAACCAGGTTTTCATTATATATCTTACAGTAAAAAACCACTATCAATTTAATGCCTTTTCCAGTAACAAAACAGGTTTAGATTGGATATTAGGAGAAACTTCTTCACTGAAAGGGTGGTCAAGCATTGGAACGGGCTTCCCAGGGCAGTAGTGGAGTCATCATCCTTGGAAGTGCTCAAAAAACATGTAGATGTGGTGCTTAGGGACATGTTTTTGTGGTGGACTTGGCAGTGTAAGGTTAGTGGTTGGACTCAATGACCTTATTAAAGGTCTTTCCCAATCTCAATAATTCTATGATTCCAGGTGTCAAAAAGCATGGAAAGGAAGGCATTGGTGCTGTGAACTTGGGCAGCCACATTTCCTCCACAGTCAGCAGTCTCTTGAAGGACTAGTGAGATCAAGACCTGAGCTGAGGTGGTCTGAAGTGCTCTCTAGAAGAGACTTTCCCTCCACTGCCCTCACAGGGAGACACCACTGGCTCTCAAATACGTGCTCTTACAGCATGTGATGTTAGCAACTCTATGAACACTTAGGTCTGTAGTAAAATGATAGCATAGAGCAACAGTGGGAAAGCTGAGCTTTCTTTAAATCTGAGCTCAAGACAAAAAAGGCAACATCTACACCTGTCAAAAGACAGATTTCAGGCTGTTGGGATTCTCACAGTTACTGCTAGAAAGCCAAAAAAGTAATAAATAACCACAAAGTCAGTCTATTAATTTCTTTACTAGGGCTGGCCAAAAATAGGCCATTGCTATTTGTAGCAGAGAGAGAAATACTGGATGGGTACAGAGGAATAAATCGTTGTTATGAATTATGAGTTAAAGGGGATTGAAAATGCTAAATTATAGATATTAAGTAATTATGCAAATTATGTTCCTTCAGCTAATCATTTATTTAGAAGAAGCACTTATATAGTATTTTTACAGAGTGACTGCAGTGGCAGAAACAGTCCTATTGATGTACAACCTGAAGCATTAGAAGTAAACAAACTTCTGTTATAAATTGTATTGTCTTCTTTTCAGGAACCTCAAAGCTTTTCATAATGTTAAACAATGTCTTAAGCTGGTCCTCAGAAATACAGGGATGGGCAATCTGAGGCACAAAACTGTCAAGGGAACTAAGATCCAGGGTTTTCCTCTTCTTAAGTTTCATGTACCCATTTCACTGCAGATGGCAATGCTTGGCTTAACGTGTTCCCATGCCCATCACCCAGGCCTAGGCTATCCAGTGCCCCTGGCCTGGCTATGCTCCTCAGATATATCTGCATGATTTCTCATTGGACTACTTCCACACAGAAGATTATCACATTTTTAAAAAAAAAATAAGAGCTTTAAACAGTGTTTTAAAAATTGTTTTACTTTTGAAATGCTTTTCATTTTTATTTCTTTTTTCTTAATCACATGGTTGCCTTGGCAGGAATACATGGTGGTGCAAGCAAGTGGCAGCAGCAGCAGAGCTGGGGACAATGTCAGCCCCTAGGTGGGGCAGGGGATCTGTGCTCTCCACCCGAGAGACTCATCGAGCCTCCCCCTTAGCCTCTGTGAAGATGGCAGTTCTCCTCTTCATGCACTGCTGAAGCATTGTTTTGCAGGAGTCTGGGTGAAATCCAGCAAATACATCTTTGTTTTTCAATCTGGTCACATCCAATTCTCTCTGGGTTTTATGGTTATGCTGGCTGCTCTCTCTTCAGATTAAATGAGCAAACAATTAAGTGTCCCACTGCTCAGCCAGACTTAAAGCAATGGTAGTGACTGCCAAGGACTAGACTGACTATAAACACTAAAACTGGGAATTAATTAATTCAGGGTTTATATGTGTGTGTGACTTATAGAACAGGCAGAATTTCAGCAGAAAGCCATGCAGACAGGAAAAGTCATGCTTGTAAGTCAGAAAGAAAACCAGAAAACCACTTCTTGGACAGAATGCTAGCTTGAAGGCCGGGGTTGAAATATGAAAAGGGAAATTGGCTCTGTATGATTTTCATGCTTAGGAGAACATTAATTGCCAATAAACATAGTCATATCCAAGAAATAGCTGGCTGTCATCATTTTCTCCTATAGAGTAGGGTGCACAGATCACTGCATACAAGGCAAATTCTTGTGATGAAAAGAAGGAAAATATGAGATCTGATTTGATGCATTTGAGGCCTCTACTTGGGTATTTAAAAGTTGCCCACTAATTTGAAATGAAAAAGCTTTGTTATCCAAACTACGAGTTCTGCGGAACTGCCTGTAGCCTTGCCAAGTCCTGGCATGGTGACACAGCCCTCAATGCAGCCCAGGCCAAGGCACAGACTTACTCATCTGTGTCCAGCAGAAACTCTTCAACTCTTCTTTTGCTGGGAGATGCAGTGTGAAGAATCTGTGGCCACTACATGGCATTTTTAGGTGCATTTCTTGCTTGTTGAAATGAAACCATAGTTCATACCAAAAGCTTTCATTAGGAACTGGAACAAGACAGTTTGAAAATAGGATGCTTTCACTGTCTTACCACATATCCTGTCAACACCTGTGAGGGACTAGCCATGCACTAGCCATGTAGAAGTTAATGGGAATGGACGTGTAGGTAACATAGGACTTTGCCAGCTGTAAGGGACAGGAGCACCCCCCACAACCTGAAGGACAAGTGAAGAACTATCTGCCCAGATCTTATCTCATCACCAGAAGGAATGATTACCAACTCTTGGCTTTTTTGATCCATTTAAAATCTTAAATGTGGTAAATAAGCAGTAAATCATATAGTAATCCCTGGAACAAGTATTGCCATGTAGAGGCTTTCCTTATCTCTTTCATACTCCCAAATCTAATTATTTTTCTTATTTCCCTCCCTTCTTTTTCCCAATTCCTGGTCTGTTTCCTCTCTATCACCCTCATTCCTGCTCAAAACTTTCTAGTTCTTTACACTTTTCCTTCCAACAGAGGGGAAAGAAATCATGTGGTCCTTCATTTTACTGCCCCTTTGTAACAAAATCAGAAGGAGAAAATACAGCACAGAAGGGAAGAGAAGCACATTTACATTTCTGCTAACTACTGTTGTTGGTGACATTTATATTTGTTTGATTTACACACATTCTAATCAATACAAGTAGTAAAGGGGAGAGCTGAGCGGTGAAGCTACAAAAGTTTACAAGTTGCTTTCACATGTTTATTGCTTTGCTAAACCCCAGATCCCTAATCAGCTTAACAGATTATTCCCTGCATTCATAATGCTCTGCTGACAATGAAATGTAAACAATCTGCTGCAGTGGGAGAGGTAAGATCTATAGAGAAGATCTCAGTGTTAACTTATGTCTCTGTTCCTGGTGTCAGGAAAAAAAAAATCAGTAATACAAGCCTCAAGTGAGTAGTTTTACTGCAAGTGAAAACAGTCTCACTGATCAAAAATTGTATATATCCAAGGAACATGCTGTCCCACAGTTATTAATTTTTGAATACAGTAGCCAGCAGTATCAGTCACTCAAGTGAATGGAAACAATTACTCCAAAAAGAAAAAAAAAAAGTGTAGTTAGTCACAAAAAACCTGCCCAAAATCAAAGCATTAAAAAGTATAAAAAGCTATTAGCATAAGGAATAGGAGTCCAGAAGAGCTCTCTTATTGCCCTTTGTTATGACCTGGGAGATGTAAGGGAGGTACACCCACACTATAAGGAACAAGGAACTTCACTACATGACACTTCCTTTCTGTGATTAGAAATGGGGATTCTTTTTCCTTTTACTCCAAGAAAGATGGGATTCAGAAAAGCTGGCTATTTTTGCAGCTTTTAATCTAAATGACTTTTTTTTCTCTATCTGCTACTTGTGACAAGGTCACAGTATTTTTGTGTCTCTGCACAACACGCTGGATCTTCAGAGAGTGCTGAGCACCATAGGGAAGACAATCCTACTTTCACCTGGACAGTGTGCAGGTTAAAGGTAGATCTTACCTCAAATTACATCCCATAGTCCTGTGAGTGGGCCCCACTATGAGCTGGTTTTGGGTGGCATTCACCCACAGAAACTTGATTTTCTAACCTAGAGTTGACCTCTCTTCAGTCGGCATCTGTAGGAATCAAACCAAACCTGTCAGATAGACTGCAGGGCTTCCAAGCAAATGAGCACACATGAGTTGGCCAGGCTGCACCTACATGTGCTCTGCTATGTGTTCAATTAAACATGCAAAAAGAACATATGCATTTTATCAGTTCCTTGCAAGTCATTAGGCTTTTCTCTGCCCTTACCAGTTCATACCACAATCACATATTTTTAAGTAAGTAAGCACTCCTCAATAACTTCTAGATGTAAGAAATGAGTCTCAGAAGGATAGGATCATCTATTCCGAGTTTTTGAGCCCTGAGCAGCAAGTTTAATTTGTTACACATCACATTAGATTGCAAAGCAGTCGAGGCTGCCATAGGGAATTCCATAACAGGAAGAATTGATATGTATTCAAATAAAACCATCTTTAGTCTAATGTGCAGTCAAGGAAGGCAAAGCCTATTCATAGTCTCCTGACAGTAGTTAAAAAAACCATCACTTTAAAGACAAATATATAGCCTGTTTTCTCATCACCACTTGTCAACAGCAATGACAGCCCGACTGACAGACAATTTCAGTGTTCTCCTAAGCCCTCCATCCTCAGACCAGTATTTCACAGGTTCAGCATATCTGTTGCAGCAGGAAATATCCAGTTTATTCAAGGGCATTTGCAATGTTGACCATTTTGTTAAAAAAGTGGTCCCAGCACAGGATGTTTTACAGCAGCCTTCCCATCACGTGGGACCAGTAGCTGAAGCCTGTGGCTTTTCACTGACCTTTTTCCCCAAAGGCATGTGAGCAATCAGGGAGATGCAGCCCATCTGATCTCTGTAGCTCCTTGTCAGAGGGAGTGACAGTGGTTAACACAGCTCTCCTGCGTGTCTAAGATAACCTGTGATTAGATTCAATTGATCTAATGGGATTGGTAAGATTAGATAAGATTAGATCATGCCTGCACTCTCAAGGAACTGCGCTGCAGGAGGAGGGCCAGAGTCTTCATCTGGACCTGATGATCTTCCAGTAGACAGCACAGTGCTGGCTCAGGGAAGTGCTCCTACAGGAATCTTACCCAAAAAGACATCTATTGCAAGGTGGGAATGGTGACTTAGTGCTCCAGCTGGAAGAGAATTTCAGCCTTGGCCACTCAGTGGAAGTTTTCATGTGTCAAATATCCTGTGTTATGTTCTGATCTTAGAATTTTCTTGGAGTGTATGCAGGCCTATAGTTGCAGATATTTTCTGAAATTATCCTCCAGTATGACACTTCTTTATGGAGTACAACAACTAAATGCCAGAGTGCAGGCCAAACCACTGGGCCACATAGGAAGGCTTAAGCAGGAATTAATTTAGAGTACTATTTGGATCTAATCCCAAATGCAGGAGTTCAGGTATTTAATTGCAGTGCAGCTGTTCACATCACTGTGCCAGAAGCAGAAAAGCGTCAAGGAGGCTGGAAGAGCAAGGGCAGTATGGCCTCATGGGGTAGCACAAAGAAGAGAGGGGTGTATCTGGAAATCATTTGTATAGTCCTTACATAATCAGAAAAACAAGAATTTGTAATGGTCACTCTTGCATTAAGTCACTTTTTCCTTCTTCACTGCAAAAGTCAAGGAAAGGGACTCCTCATGCAGATAGTGTCCATCCCTGTTGGTACCCAAAGTGCAGNAATCAGAGGCCTCCTCTCGCCTTTTCAACTTTCTGGCCAGGACTTTTAGGCCTCCCTCCCTGCGGGGGAGTCCCACACATCCCTCCTCTTTTGTCTGCTTGCTGGAAACAAGGACAGCACAGAAGCAGCTCCCAATTCACATCCTGACAACAGCAAGGCTTGCCTGAATACTTCAGCTCAAGGCAAACACAACAGGATGCTTTAAGGCAGCAAGATACAAGTGCTTCTCTTCAGAACAGACTGTGCTCCTGAGATTTCACCTCATCCTCAGGGGAACTAGTCCTGAATCACACCGATGCAGCTGAGCATATCACCACACCAGGGACTGACAAGCTACTTCCATTTGACTGCTTAACAGTAATTGCCCTAATACACGTTTCTTACCAGTGGGAAACACAGGGTAGCTCCTGATGTGTTGCTGCTGTCTGCTGAGAGTTAGACTGTTTCATATTTCCCATGGAGCAAAACTTTTCAGGTTATCTGTTGCTGGGCTGTAGCTAACACATACTAAGTTCAGAGGTTACTGTGCCTACAGTTCCATAATCCTGAGAGCAGCATCAAGCTCAAAAGCCTGAGAAAACAATAGGAATAGCTTATTCAGTAATTAATTTTAATCAATATTCCAAGATGAGAGGACAAAGGAAATAAACAACTAACAATCTTATCCTAAAGAATCAGGATAGTTACATTTCCATTTGTTTGTTTAGAAAACTTCTGCAGCTGTGTCAGGTGAGCATGTTCTCCCACATGAACTCGCTAATTTAAGAAAAGCCATACCTTGAAATAATTTTTCACCAGATAGATGTAGAAATTGCCGATGGACCCAGACTGTTCTGTGATGCAACTGTTTTCCTGCTGAAAGCAGGAATAACAGACAAGACAGCAAAGGTTCCCAGCTTCCTTCCCTGCTGGGCTATGCCCGAAAGCTCCTTTTATTTCTTCCTCTCAAGTCTTACTCTAGTTCCTGTTTTGACTTCGGTTTCTCTAGGCTCTGTGTGCTGGTGGTTTTTTTTCCTGTTTCCCTTCGGAAAGGAGCAGTTCACTGACTCCCTCCACAAGTGACAGCCCTGCCTGTGCCTTGGTGTTGTGGGCTCCACCGAGGGTGCTTTCCTTTCAGCCACACCAGCCCATGAAATACTCTTGCTGTGTCTCACGATGATTTTAAGCACAGGAGAGCTGCAGCTCTAGCATATCTGGGGTGTTGGGCAGCTTCATTGTGGTTTTTGGGGGTTCCTCTTCTGTTTTTATTGGTAGCTCCAAATCCCCGTCACACGGCATCTCACTTGCATTTCTGGTGACAGTCTTAGCAAGAAACTAGGCTCATATTTTAAGGTTTTATATATAGGTATATCGATAAAAAACCAAATAATTATCTGTTCATATAGGGATGTGTGTGCATGTGTATACATTTTCCAGGAGCTGTATATCAGAGCTGTCATTGATGTCCTGAGGTTCTGGCTAAGTAGCACATGGATAGTGCCCAGGAAGGGAATCCATAAATCCTCAGTCTTGGAGCGCTTGAGCTCAGTCATTTAATCTTTCTGGCTCAGCTCGGTGGCTCCATCCTCACAGTGGCCTGAGGAAGGATGTGTTATTGGTGAGGCCCTGAGTAAAATGGAGTTGCAAGTTGCTCTCAGCTCTTCAGCTGCTTTTTACAGAAGTGCTATCAGGTGAAGAAGAGGCTCTATAAGGTGAAGCAACCGTGCTATAAGAGGCTCTGTGAGCTCTGTAATTGTATATGACACTTATATAGAAGTGCTGTAAGGTGAATTAACCGGCAAGGAAGTTGCACTTGAATGGATTTTGATTTCATGTTGGCCAGAAGTAAAAAATTCCAACTGGTTGCATGACCCTACGCGCCAACAGCATTGCTGCTTTTTGTAGTAAGTACTAAGTGTCCAGAATCAAAAGTTAACCTGAGGTGAACAGTATGAAACATAGTGAGTGTCCCTTGTCAAAGACTATTTCCAAAGCCTTAAACATAGGTGATTCAGATTCCTCCAACATGATGATGTGCACTTGAAGACCATGACATTGAAGTAGACCGCTTTGGCAAAATCTGTTGCAAATCATTGCAAAAGGTTTGTTGTTTTGGGGTTTTTTTTAACACAATAATACATAAAAATAAGAAAGCGAGCTTTTTGCCTCAAAATGCAGAGCCTGTGGCTCTGGGTGTCACACAGCAAAGCCGGGGCTGTGCTGCTGGGCCTCTCTCCAGAGCCAGGAGCTGTGTGGCTGCCGCGGCCGTGTGCATGCCGGAGCTGCGGGGCCTGGCTCTCGCCCGGGCCGGGCGGGATCAAACCAGGGCTTGCGGGATCCAGGTGTGTCCTATGGCAAGCTGGAGGAGAGCTCCCTGCAGGAGGCAGCGAGGCGGCAGCGCGTATCCAGTGGGCAAAGGCAGCAGGGCTGGAGCCCCTTGCGCGCCCGCCTTGCCTCCACAGGCCGCGGGCCGAACCGGCACAGGCTGCGGCTGCTCCCCCGGGCTGCGGCTGCTCCCCCGGGCTCCGGCCCCGGCTGTGAGGGGCTGGCTCGCTCTCCACGGGCTTTCCACTGGCCTTGGTGCTGCTGGCGGGGCTGCAGGCCCGGCCAGAGGCAGGGGAGAAGGGACGCGCTCAAGCTGCTCCTGCCGCCCTCACGGCGGGATGTGGGAGCTGTCCCGGGGCCTCCTCCCGCCAGCCCGGCCTGCCGGACACGCAGGGGCTGCGCCTCAGCGGGAACGCAGAAATAAATACACGGTGATAACAACCATGATAACAGCAGTAAATGCTGTTATATAATTCTACGTCTATAAATCATATAAATACATTGAGTTATAATATAAAACACATAAAATCATATATAATAAATGCACAAACACTTTTATATTAATTATGTGAAGCATAAATGTATGTATTTATTTTATCATATAATACATTTATATAAAAACAGCTACATAATGACATATATATATAAAGATGTACTATAGTATATAATATACAGTATATATGCAATGTAAGTTTGTATAAGTAACATATATAGTACTTTTATATAATATATATGTAATATAGTAGACCTGTATGCCTATACTTTATATTACTATATTTTTTATTTCTACATTTTACATAAAAGCATATGCATATAATATACAGTACCTGCATTATATGCATTGCATGTACATAATACAATATTTGTATTGTCATCGTTAGACTTAATGTTTTATGTATACATAAACCCCTCAGCTGAAATACGTGAGTGGATCTGTCAGGTTCAGCTTGTGCCTTTGCAGTGCCGAGCAGTTTTGTTGCTGTCTGCAAAGCCTGCAGGAATGAATCCTGAAGAGGAGGCACAAGGAGAGCAGAGGTGCCCTAATGTGCCTTCTTATAAACTTCAAAATGAGAATTAACACTGGTGTCCAGCTCTTGCTTCTCTTCATTTTAGCACTGGTTTTCCATCAATTGCATTTTCAACCTAAATATATAGGTGGCAATGATGGTGTTATGTAGCAGCTTTTTTAATGTTAGCCCACTGCTGCAAGACATCCCTGCCTGACATATTTTGCCCAGATATTTATTATTTTCTTTTTTCATTTTATAGATTGTGTTTAATTCCTAGGAAATCATTCAGAAAAAAATGAAATTTTGAGAAAAAGTTTTCTGAATATGGCTCCTTCCCTTAGAGTGTTGGCTGCTAGGAGACTTCCCAGAGAGTGGTGAGATTTATGTCCTGGGATAAAGACGATGCACATCATCTTCAGAGCTGTGAGGCTGCCTCGACACAAACATCTGAAAAGCTGATTATCTGAAGTGCTCAGAAAGTATTTCTTGCGCAAATGTGCTCTTTCATACCTTCAAGATAACACCTATCACTGCAGTCACCTGTTACAGGAGGAAATTATTGAGAATTCTCTAGAAAAAAGAGAGTGATAGTTATTATGCAAAGGATGGTGTAGGGGTGGCAGAGACTTCAGATGGGAATTTGAGAAATAGCTTTGAGCAACTGGGCACAGGAAGAAATGTGTAGGGACAGCCAAGAACAGTGATTGATTTCCCAGTCTCCAACTGCACCAACATTCATCTGATCTCACTGGTCTTTTTTTATTATGATTTATTTATTTATTTATTTAGGGTGTGTATTTTCCTCTGTGCTGTTCCACAGAACTGCTTTTAGATGAATATTATGACAGAACTTTCAGGTTCTTAATTTAAAATAAATTCACAGGAGTCTTTTCTTTCTTTCTTTTTTTTTTTTTTTTTTTT
>VZRS01015022.1:144465-182227 GCA_013398055.1 Ifrita kowaldi
TTTTTTGTAATATAACTAAAGTTCATATTCTTAGAAGGGTCAGGCAGTAATGGCACATAAAATATGGATTGCTAAATAACATCTCCAGTTTTTTCATTATTGATATTCAGAAATATCTCTACAACATAAGAAGCAATCCATCTGGAGAATACAAGAGTTAAACACAGAATTACGGGATTTGTAATGTTGATTTGATGGCAGATCTGCATGAATTTAGACCCTAATGCAAATTAAATAAGGTCAACACCAGGACAGTCATGGTCAGCAGACCATGCTGACTTCTCTGCTGCTTGTGGAGTGCTGACATGCAAGTGAGGAAAAATTTTATATCAGTTTTGATGCTGAAGGACTGCCTTGTCTAATCATCCCCTCAGGTACCTCTGCAGGGCGCTGCCAAATTCAGTGGGGCTGAATCAATGTGAGTAACATTTGAATATTTCAAAACTGATAGAGCAATGCTGGAGCTATTTAGGTTTGGGATATTTTGAGATGCCTTTTAGTGTTCATCCCACAAACTGAACTGCCTCCTGCTTTGTGTTCAGTGACATCAGTCAGCTATTCCTTTGAAGGGATCTTATTAAGAGACTCCCCACCCCCAAGTTGTGATGTCTCATAGAGTCACACTTCATTTTAGTGTTTTTCTCTGACAATCTGCCACTAAAGAGAGGGTTATCATCTGTTTCTAGATTAAGTACAGTGTATTCCTATATATTTCCCTGCCCTGCCCCAAAGGGTATACCACTAAGTGTAACAAAAGCCCTTCTCAATGGGTCATATATAGACTTATATACATAGTGTAGCACTAAGTATATAGAAAAACTTGATGATGGGTTTTTGTTACCTTGAATCCTTCCTGTATTAACCACCCATCCCTATGTTGCCAGAAGGTTTGACAGCATGAGGAGATGTTTATTAAACAGGGGTGGATCTTGGCCCACAGTGCTGCTCTGGGACCACCTCAGTGAAGGGGGTTGTTGTTACAGCTGTGGGGTGGTGTGGGTGCCATGCTGGCTCTTCCCCCTGAACACACACCAAACCCTCCCAGTGATGTTGTGGGGTGTCTATGAAAGGAGGACACTTCTCTGGCAGCAGGACTGGCCCAAGTGAGCATGTGGTCAACCCCGTGGTGGGGCTGCAGCACCCAGGACACACAGGGAGGGTATGTGTGCATTTGCAGGCAGCCCCAGCCGTAATACAGCAGGAAACATCTCTCACCCAGTGTTTTAACAACATGAGTTTGGCACACATTGGTGCCAGTGAATCTGACTGGGGACTGTCATTCTTATGGATGGTGCACAGTGCAGTTCTGACAAAAGAAGGTTCCTTGAAGGGAAAGCTTTACTGGGGATACGGTGTCTCACTGCAGGACCTGAGACTTTTTGCGTTATCCCAACTAATCTCTTTTTATTTCATGGGTTGTTTCAACACAGAGGGATTTCATAAGGCTTGTGCTTCCATGAGGGACATCTTCCTCTTCCATGAGGAAGATGTCTGAACTGTTAGAAATATTAAAGCAGTTAAAGAAACATATTGGTGATTGGTGATGACTTAAATCAGGACTTAGCTAGATATACTAAATCCAAATGTTCACAATTAGAATGAAGGCCCAGAATGAAGCAAAAAACCAACACACACTCTCTCCTTTTGTACACAGAAGTACTTCAAGTGCAAATCCACCACAGAAATCCCTTATCCCACCCACTGTATGGAGCAAGATTTGTTTGGTCTATGGCACTTTTGTATGGATGGGATTTGCAAAGCTGCTCCCCACACTTCTAGCCTTGGTGCAATTTCTGCTTCTGTATATTGTAAAGGAGCAAACTGGGGCCCTACAAAAGCCTGGCCCTCACATTTGTTCCCCAGCATTTCCTATGGCTGCAGTAACCCCACGTGTTCCACTGTACGCTCTCCACAGGCACGTTAGCAAGCAGGGTGTATTACGTGCAGAATTGGAGTGGGAGACCACAGAACACCAGAAGTTGCAGAAGGAGCCTCACCCAGGAGCTTTTGCATCAATTTGATAGCCTCTTCCTTCTTTAAAGATATTTAGAGTTGTTTCAAAGTGGCAAATATTACCTTATTCCCCATAAGGTGTTCCATGGATGAGGCAGTTTTCTGGCATTGATAGAAACATGATTCATTTGTCTAAACCACTCAGCCTCGTTGTGTGCTCAGCTGGTAAATGGCAGTCATACCCAGGCAGGCTTCCAAAGAAGAAAATACCTCATGTCTTGTCAAAAGGAGGAAAACTTAAATTTTGCTAACACTACAATTTTCATAGGACTTAAAAGGATAAGCTGCTGGGGCTAAGAGGTGCTTTTTTGTCATTTTCAGGTCTCTGCTCTCTTCCACTCCTTCATTTATCTTATAAGCACAGATGCAAGGGGTTGACCAAATCGTCACTTGTTCTTGCCTTGGGAAAGTTTCCTGATTTGGCAAAAATAATTGTGCATTAAAAATAAAATAGTTTTTTTTTTAAATGCAGGAATTTGCACAGGTGGATTTGTGAGCACATGCATGTTACAGGGATGGTTTAGGATCTTGTCTGGAAATCTGCCCTCAAATACCTTTCAGTGTTAGATATTCGGATTGAGTTGTTTCAAAGAACAAGGTTTCAGGCACCAGAGATTACTTAAAATGAACCATGAACATCATTTTTCAGAAGAGCCTCACTGGAGCAACATGGAAAAATGATGTACAGGGAACCAAAACAGATCCTAAGGACATATGAGCTCCAGACCCGCTTTCTCTCCTAGCGTGCTGCTGGCTGCAGGATGGCTGTGCTCACTCTGAGAGATCATTTATACTGACTTTATGTTTTGGGGAGGGCTTGCACAGAGGAAATAACCTTCACCAGGGCAAGGGCATTGACTGGATTTTGCAGATAGGATAAAATGATGCCAGTTCTGACAGCAACTGCTTAAATTTAAACCCCTCTGCACGTCCCAACTGCAAAAGCTGGCCAGTATTTTCAGAACACTGTCAAAAACAGTTTTGGTCTGGTATTTGTCCAATCCATTGAGTTCTTCTAGAGCTGGTCAAAAGAAGAGCTATATTTCAACAGGAGATTAACAGAAAAATGGAACTTTTCACTAAGTATTCTCATCCTTTTTTTACTTGCATGTAAATTTGTGAAAGAAATATAATTTCTCTTCTATATTCATCTTTATGCTTCCCCCACGCTGGTGCTATAGGAACAGAGGAAAACTGCAATAACATTTTGTCTCTTGATGATCAATAGAACATGAAATAAAAGCTCCACTCCTAAAAAGAAACCAGGGATTTACACTATCGAATCAACTTTACCGTAGGCATATAAACTGTTATTTGGGTTGCATGATATTGAATAGTTGATACAGAAAAATAAATCAGCCTAGTGAATTGGAACATGTGCAACAATGAGAATAAGAAAAGAAATCACATGTATTTCTAATCAAACACTAGAACTGGGCATAAGATGGACAGGTGATAAGAATGAAAACTCCAGAATGGGAAGAAAAGCAGTACTGAAAAGAACAGATATTTGCATAAAGTTATTATGCTTTTACTTAAAAAATGACACCTGGGTGCACAGTTTATGAAGTTTCATAGCACAGCGGTTATGTTATGAGTCAGAGACAGCTTTCCTCCTCCCACTTGGTGTTTAATTGTCAGAAGTATGAATATCCTATGTACCTGAAGCTGGGCTCCTGAGCCAAAACTGGGCCATCTTCACCTTCTGGTCAGTGGGCAAAGCGGGGCTCATACCATGGAGAGCTACCTGAAGGGCCTCAGGGGAGACCTTGCCATGCGGATGCGCAGCTGTGACCTCTGAGACCGGATGTCCAACGCTAAAGACTTGTCATGGGTCCAGCAGCCCACATCTTTGGGATGGGGGAGGTGAGTGTGGGCATGAGACCTCTGCCTCCACCTGCCTGCGTGTGTGATGGCAGACTTGCCAAGCTGAGCAATCCTGCTGTGTGAGACTCGCTTGGGTACCTGACGGGGTATGGCACTGCAGATCATGGAGGCTGTTCACCACCTGCAAACGATCTTCTACGGAGCACAGCAAGATCACAGCTGTCTCAGAAATTATAATGGGAAGGAGAATTGATGGCATTTGATACAATATTTATGCTGAAGTTCAGTCAGTCTGTTCTCAGTGGTTAATTACATTTGGCTGGGGAGCTGTGGGAAGAGCAGGGCAGATGCTGGGGGGGTCTGTGGTTTAAAGGTTTTGTCCTCCTTTCCCCTGCTAGCCGTTCACCTACAGCCGGGCTCTGATCCTGCTCCTGCTCCCTTGGTGTTCTCATGCCCAGCTGTCCTGCAGCAGGGACCTGCCTCATCCCCAGGCGGGCTTCTGGGGGCACCTCTTGGGGCTGGCAGGTGTCCAGGGCTGGGGATACAGTGCTCCTGGTGGTGAGTTTGGTGCCACATCCAAGCTGAGACAGGTGCTTAGGCTACTGGAATCTTGGGGATGAACAAATCTGGTCTCCTCCAGCTGTGCGCCCAGGTGCACCAGCTGTTGAAGGATGCATGTGTTGGGAAGAGGAGTCCACTGGCTGGTGGGTCCTGAGTGACCAGGAGTATCCAAGTGCTGCTGGAAGCTCAGACATTTTGGAGTAGCTGCCTCAGCAGGAGGTAGTACCCTGCAGACCCACTGGACTGCTCTGCAGTCTCTCTTCTTCCCCCTGGCACTGTGGGGAGCAGAGGTTACCCTCCTGGCAGGGTCCAGCTCATTTCCATGAGGTCAAGCTTTGTAGCATCTGAAGAAAGGCACCTCAAGTAGTAAGTCATGACTTTGGCATCTGTGCCTTTACAAATCAGTGCCTTTACAAAGCCAAGCTTTCTTTTTCCCCCCTCCCAGTCTTATGGACCCTTTCCCAGTCAGAGAGGGCAGAACAGCAAGAGATCAACTTTGCTGAAACATCTTTTACTAAATAAAACTGAAAACAAAATACCCATTTCCAGACAGCCCTTGAAAGCACTTGGGGGTGCAGCCATGCACATCTATGTTTCTGTGCCAACCTGTGGGGCACGAAAGTTCTGGGATGGCTTATCCCTACTTGCATGTTTGGTGGCATGCTCCCTCTGGTGATCCTGCAGTATCACCTGTTGGTTGCTGTGTTGGCAGGTTCCAGGATAACTGAGCACCCCTGAGCTTCCTGTCCAAAGCAGCTGTCTCCAGCATAACTGTGGCACAGAGCGTGTCCTGTGCATCCATGAAGGCATTGCCAAGCAGGGTGGCCTTGGCTTTGCAAAGTGCTGGGACACAGAATGTTACAAGAAGGTCAGCAAGAAAGAACACCTGCTTTTTGTGGGTCAGCAGAGGTGCCTTCTACAGGCACAGTGTCCTCCATCAGGGCTGCTGGGCAGATGGTTGGGTCCATGGCATTTATCAATCTTCCCCTTTCCAAGCTGCCAGTTTGTTGAGTCTTTCTGTGCAGGTCACATTTTCTGCATTCTTATTTTTGTAACTTTCTTCTGAGCTCTCTTCACTTGGTGCACATGTTCCTTGAAGGGTGGTGGCCAGAATGAGAAACAGCAGTTTTGCTGGGCCTTCACCAGCAGTGGATAAAGCAAGAGGACTCCATCACATACCTTCCAGCCTGCACCCCTCTCCTCACATCTCCACAGGGTTGCTTCCCACCCCTGCAAGAGTTTGACGCTTCTGCATCGTGCTGTGATTCACTCCATCACTCTTGCGTTGCTCCTCATCCTGTGTTCACACAGCTGATGCTTCTGCCAAAGCATCAAGTTTTTGTGCTTGTCCCTCCCGAATTCCACTGCTGATCTTAGAGCACTTGTCAGATTTTAGATCATTCTGAATTCTGCTCCTGTCCTTCAGCACCCGCAGACCTTCCCAGGTTGATGTTTTATGCATTCCCACTCACATACCATGAGTCATTAGTAAAAATATCAGGTAGCCCCCGTTCACAGCAGTGAGCAGCAGCCCATTCTATACTTCTTTCCCAGACACTCAAAGAATGCTCTTCATTCTTTGTAGGTTTTTGAACAAGGCCTGTAATCTCATTACTGAGGTTCATTTAAGAGTGTTTTCCCCCAGCTTGCATGTGAGAATGCTGTTTGCCACCTACGTTGTGATGCTTGCTCACCTTATAATGGTGTCTAAGAAGGAAACTGGGTTGTTGCACATGATTTATTCCTGGTAAACATGTTTGCTGCTTTTTATCCTCTTATTTTCTTGTGGGTTTGCAGATAACTCTGATTATTTGTCAAGTACTGTTGAGTGGTTTTTGAACACTACTGAGTGGTAATCCTAGGCTTTGCCATCTGAAAGATTTTTGCCCTTTTTTCAGTCTTCCTTCCCCATCCTTCAAGAACCTCAGCTAAAACCACTAATGACTCGGAGACTCCTTCATCCAGATTCTAAAGTACTCCTAAGAAAATTTCCTCAGGCAACAGAGAGGGCTGTGGTCCATCAGAGTCTGCCACCCACAGAACACATTGCCTCCAGGGGGACACTGCCTCCATGGGGACACTGCCTGCACGGAGAGGGCAGCCACCAGCCCCTCTCCTGCTGCCATGGGCAGAGCAGATAAGTGAGAAAAAGGAAATATTGTTACCTGCCTGTTGCAGGTGAGGAACAGAAACAACTGCTGGAGTCCCTGATGGGATTCTTACTGTAAAATTTGAGCCCTGTTGTTCATATACCCTCCCCTTTTCTCACCCTCTTTCAGTAAAATGGATGATTTCAAGTCCTTGGCACCAGTTCAGATCAGGGAGTGCAAAGTACACACAAGTAGTTTATTTACAGTGCAACAGAGATCTGCAGATAATTCAGCCTCAGCAATATTACACAATTACTTATAGATGCCTGTGTTGAAAATAAATGAAAATTATTATTTATTGAGAACTTCTCAGCAGTCATTGGGATTAAAGAATGTAATAACCAGTAACATTCTATGTTAAACATTGTGTTAAGGGAAATAATACTTCAGTACAGGTATTGGCAAAAGAATGCTTAATTTAAAGGGCTGTTAGACTACAATGAGTACAGGAAGTCCAGCTTTAAAAGAACCATGGCAATTGAGGTACAGCACAACTCACTTTTTAATCAAATCTCAGGGATGACAGTGAAGCTCTAACTCTGAAGGCCCCTTCCCACCCAAACCATTCTCTGATTCTGTGATACTGTTCATGACTGACTGTGGCTTTGTTGCTTGGGAAAACCAAGTGTTAAGAGCCATGGATTTCATTTGCTGTAAGAGCAAGTTGTTTGACCCTTGGCAGTGGGAGATTTGACACTTAAGTGGATTGATTTTGGCTTGGATTCATCCTAGCTAGCTATGGAAACATAAATGAGATGCCTGAATTAGGAGCACAGACACAGTAGGCTCCCTCCATAATCAGTGGAAGGAAATGTGTGCCTCTGGAGGGTGGACTGGCTCACCCAAGAACTGAGTAGCATTTATTTCTCTCCTGTGACAGTGGGAAGAACCTAAAGTAATTGCACTCCTGGTTTAAATACCTCAGATATTTTATGTTATGTCAGTTCATATACAAGTTGCTCAGGTAGCAAAATAATGATGGACTAAATAAGACTCAAGACAGTATTTGAAGCATATTTTACATAAAGCTGCAGTTTTGAGCTGCACTTTCCTTTTTGTTTGTTGGTTTGTTTGAGATTTGTTGGGGTTTTTTGTTTGCAGATTACAGTTCTAACCCAGAAATGATTAATTTTCTGCTGTTCTCTCCTAGCTTACATAAAAGACTGGGCAACTTGATAAGTTGCATTTGTATGCCAGTTGAAATTAGTCAAATGGCCTCCCATGGGGTCACTGCAGCAGGTGGGCCCCTCCTGATTTGGCCACAACTCATGTGCTGGGGCCAGCAGATGGCTCTGGTGGCCACCAGGCTTCACCCTGGCCTTCAGTCCACCTCCGGCCTGTAGCCTGCAGGCAGTGGCCATCCCTTTGTTGCAGGGGGAGCAGAAAGTGAGCCATCTCTCATGAACTCAATACAGATGAGAGTCACTTGCCAAGACAGGTGGTGCTGGAAGGGACAAGAGTGACCAGACTGGGGTCCCTGTTCCTGTAATGGGGAGATGGAGGGCAGGAGCTGGTGGGATTGTGAATGGGCCTCATGGTGGATCCTTCAGTGATGCTGCAGTTTTCTGGGTGCCTGGAAGCTGCTCTCTCTGCAGAGGACATCCTGCCATTTTCAGGGAGGATGGTCAGTAGATATGTGCTAAACTCCTGTCTAGCAGCTGCTGCTGTAGCCCAATGACAGTGCACACTTGCTGGCAAGGGCTTAATCTCCAAAGGAAATACAGAATGCCCTTTGTGACCTTTACTTCCCATGGGGATGTTCTGACCTGGCATTGTCACTGCCCCTTTCAGCTAGTCAGCCCTGGTACCTGGCAGGCTCCAGTACATCTGCCTCTCCAGTGCAAGCTTGCTCCTACTCAGCGCTGCTTCAGCTCTCTGAGGCTTCCAGGTGCCTCCATATGAGAGGTGAGCCACAGTGGGGCTGGTCAGTGCCCAGGCTCGGCTTTCCTGGTCCCAGAGACAGCATCCTGCAGCTCAGTGACTCCCTCTGGAAGCTGCCCAGAGCTTGGAAATTGTGCCTCTGAATTCACTATCTGTCTCAGTGTCTGTCTTCAGTGGGAAACTGCTATTATTGGAACAGAATGTTTTTGTAGAGATAGGGATGATTTGTCTCCGCTGCCTTGAGCTTTCTGACACTGAAAGTGTCCAGTCCCTTGTCAATACAGAGAGAAGCCCTCATTAGATGGGGAGTTGGCCCACCTCTTCTAGGCGCCTCCTGAAGGGGATTAATGTTTTCTGGAGGTGTGAATTTTTTTTACTCATTATGGACAGAACCTATGGAAATAACTGAGGCTGAATATTTACTATGGAGTAACTAAAGTTTAGTGAAATAAAGGTGCAGAATCATATTCCAGTGTTGACATCATCAAGCAAACTCTGGACTTTTTATTGCACTGCACAGCAAGGAACATGGGAGAGAAAATATGAAGTGGAATTCAGACTGAACGATTTAAAAAGAAACAACCAAAAAGTCTGCTAGTGACCCACAGAAACTGGGTTTCTTCACATTCATCCTCCTGTCACTTTGACACAAACCTGAACTGAGACAGTTGCACAGCTAAACCACAGCTACCCAGTGCCTGAGTGAGTTGCCAGATTTGCTCAATGATTGTGGGAGCATAGGCTCATTATGGCCCCCCTGGGCTCAGTGTGGTCCCAGGCTCACTGCATGGCCTGCAGTTGAGATTTACAGCCCCTCTCACCCAGTGGGAGGGATGCTGGTTCTGCTTCTCTGATTCTTTGCTGAGCGATGCCTCACCTCCCATCCCACGCTGTTCTGAAAGATGGGGTCAGCTGAGGCTTTGGGGTCTTTCTGCTTGGCAAGGAAAAGCAGGAAGATGCAGGGACACACATGCAACAGCATGAATTGTTATGGGAAAATTAAAAATAAGGTGGAAAGTGGCAAAAACCCCATTGCAGGTACCTTCTCAGGGCAAACACTCACCGTGTTTATTTAGTTTCTCCTCTTGCTTCTATGCTATCAAATTAACAGCTGAATTCAGCTGGGGATGAAGCATGACAAATAATCCTTCAGGTGAGCTTGGGGGCTAATGAACAGGATGTAACTGGCAAGTGACTGAAAAGGGCACTCTGAGTTACCTGACAAAAGAGCTTCTTGCCAGCGCTGTGCTGCAGATGAACACCAAGGCCCAGTGGGAGGTTGCAGGTTACTCAGGACAGCGCCAGGGATTTGCACAAAACACTGGTGCTGTGAGGCATCCCTCCTCACACTGCTCCGGGCTTCACCACCTCCTGCATCTGAGCACAAAAGCCTGCTCCTGCCCTCTCCCCCTTATGTGCACAGACAGACAGGCAAAATGGATCAGTCACAGCTCCACAAGCTTCAGAGGGGTCACAGAGCAGGAGACAGCAGTTGGGACAGAGATGTGGACCCTCACCAAAGGCTCGGCTGTACTCTGGTTGTCTTGGCCCAAAGCAACAGCCAAGGGGCTCTTCTGCCATTGAAGGGTCATAGTGAAGCAAAGTTTTGGGTTCCATTCCTGTGCCCTTCCTCTCCTTGGGAATCTCTCACAGTGCAGCCGAAGAACACCTGGCAGAGCAGAGCACAGCCTCATGTCCTTCCTTTTCCCATGGGGCAGAGGTCACTTTTTAAAAGGAACTATGGCTCAGCTATGACAGGGAAGGCACACGGTGTTTGAGCTATGCCTAGCCAGTGATAATTCTGTTCAAGCTTTCAGCAATTTTGGCTTTACATGCCACCATTCCTGTTGGGCCAAGAGTTCCAAGTTCCTGTAATCCATTACTGAAGAACAGAGAGTGAAGGACAAACCAATTTGTCATTTGCTTTTCTAAAAAAGGTTAAAAATCTTTCTCAGCAGCAGGGTAACTCTGCCTTAGCATTTCTTCCTTACTCTGGTTTAAATAACAGCAATGAGATACAGCCCCATCTCCTAGTCAGGAAAATAACAGAAAAATTACAGAACCCCCAAAGAGTAAGTACTTTGATATGTAAGAAAACCATCCCCATTCCTTCAGCTCATCACAAAGCACCTTCAGGCTGCTGCCAGGTGCCAGGGTGGCAGTGGCCTCCCTAGCACCCATCTCTGCTCTCTGTATTGAGAGCTAAGGGTGTGGGCAGATTTGGCAAAACTTTCCACTGCTCACGTCAGCTGAGCTGGATCTCACCTATCGTTTCTTAATGGAAACACATGGAAGCACCCACTGAGAGCTAATTCAAGCCCTCACCCTGCTTGGCATTGGACACCTCCTTTGACTACTCTGACTCCAGTGTCCCCCTTGTAGGATGGACTTAATCAGTGGGGTGCTGTGGATTACATGAAGTTCCTAAAACCTTTCTAAAAGGTGTGGATTAATGGTTTTTATGCTCTTAGAAAGGTCACTTGCAAGAATGCTGCCAAGAAGGGGAAGAAAACGTTCTTTCTGGGTGCTTTGGGGCTGTTTTATGCTTACAAACACACCCACTGCAGAGACAGGGGCACTCTGATTAAAAGTCAGTGATACTCCATAGCTCATGATTACACATGAAGTTGAAAGCTGAAGTGAACGTAGCCTTAGGAACCTTATTAATCTACGGTTTGATTAAACTACCTTTCAGCCTCCTTATTAAACTGTGATAGTTCCAGAAGAATAACAACAAAGTCATATGAAAGGCAAGACTGCTTGAGGGCGTTTTGTGTTGTCATTGACTACTCATAACTAAGAGGGGAAAAGGCATTTTATCCAAGGTAAGAAAAGATGTGACAAGCATAAATATCTCCTTTTGTTTGTTTTATCTCTAATACATCCATAGGGAAGCACCATTGCACTGCACAGGTAAAACCATTTCTCAGTTAAGTCTCAGTGGCCACGTTCGACTGAAGCCAGGGAAGTGAATGAACACTAATACAGCTTTTCCACTGATAAACCCACTGCACAGCTTGCCATTGAAAAGTCAATGCAGACACAGAACGTTTCAGGAAGGAAGCTCCCACACAGCCTCAATGCCCCAGTTTTATTTATTAATTTATTAATTTGTTAATTACCATTACAGCTCAGCTGAGGTCAGACTTCCATGAATCTGGCACTAGCAAAAATGCATGGTCTAAATGAAGGGTTTCTCAGCTTGTTTGCATTCTGTTCTCAGTCAGATGCACAGATTAGGGGCTCAGCCCCATGATGACATTACCACTGCCTCGTTAGAGACGGCGCACCCACTGATTGGTAAGGCAAACTCAACTTCATCTTCTCAGTCTGTGGTATACTGAGAGATGCACAATCTGCAACTCTAACTGTAGAGATAAATAATGGTCTAGAGCAGTAGTTTTGATGTAGAAGCATAATTTCCAGAAGGTGCATGAAAATATGTCAGACATTCCCCTTATTTTATACTTTCCTTACTAGTAGATGAGTGCTACCTTGAGTGACTGCCCTTAGTTGCCTGTCCTGATGAAAGGAGACAGAAATCCTGCTTTAGATAACTGAGTTCATATATGTGAAAGAGCTTGAATGCTCTGTGATATTCACTAGCAATGCCACTTATCACAAACAAGTCTCCAGTCTGTGCTATATCTATTTGAAGAGAGTAATAACCATGTTTGAGTTTCTGATTATTTAATACTTTCATTTCTCTTGCCTTTAGGAGGTGGACTCAGGCATACAAATCAAACAGCTACAAAATCTCCTGTGATTCCTCCTCAAAGAATAAAATAATTAACTTGATATATCAAGAGGTAATTCAGACTAGAAAAGTTACTGCTGTTAGAAGTGGATTAGTTGAGTTACAGCACCAGGAGATATTAACCTATATTTGCCTGATATTAGAAGTAAAACCAATCCAATAAATTTTATGAAATGGCTTTTAAAGTGTATTTGTAAAGAAGGTCTAATATTTACTAGCTTAAATAGTACTCCTATTTAAATATTTTTACAAGATAGGGAAGGTACAAAGTAATTCCTGGAGAGTAAGTCCTCAATCATAACAATTTTTATGCCAAATGAAATCCACTGCTGGTGTTTCTTAAAACTAAGTAATGGAGCATTAACCTCCCCAAGCTCACCAGGCTCCAGACTTTCATCGGCGTTCAATTATTGAAGAATTGCCAACATTTTTGAAGGAAAACCATATACACAAAAGTGCAAATATATTTAAAATGTAAATGCTTCTTTGGTGGAGTTCAAGGAAAAGATTAAATACCTCAGTCTGGCAAAGGATGTAAGGATGTTCCTTAAACCCCTTTGACTTCAATTGGACATAAACATATGCTCGAAGTTTGGCATGCTCAGAGCTTTGAAGAGAAAATTCACAGGCAGGTTTGGGAATTGCAGCATGGAGCAGTACCCTACTCAGGTTTTGGGAGCCCAGCCACATACTGAGCCTGCAGGCTTGAGTTAGATACCTATAAACATGGCAAACAGAGGTAAGGTCCAAATCCACGGCACACTGTGTGCAGGGAGTGGGCAAACTTAGCTAATAGGCACTTATGAGGAAAAGGTTTTAGCTTGTCCTAACTGCCTGTTTGTGCCCCTTGGTGCAGCAGGTGCAGAGCAGGGACAGGCTCATGCAGCCAGCCTCCTTCAGGAGTCAGGACCCCTGGGACCATGCCAGTCCCTCAGGAGAACAGGAGGAGGGAAGGTACAGTGCCATGGGCTCCTCCATGGGAGCACCTGTGCAGGTGCCTTTCCTCTACCAGTGTTTGCTCTAACAAACAGCAGGACAAAAGGGGATACAGGATTTTAGCTTCCAGTCATGTTCTGGGCAATCTCCAGTCCACCGCTGGGCTTCCAGACACAGGAAGGATGAGAAGATGGACATGTTGTTGCCACCTCTATAAGGTTTTGATGTCTTGATGTTCGATGCACCCCAGTCTTGCCTGGCTGACGGAAAACCTGAAAGAAGATCTTCCAAGGAGCCACAGCAGTGAAAGGGAAGGGCACATGACTGGCTGTTGTGCCTGGCATGCAGTGGCAGACGCGCTTCAGAAAACTGGCATTTTGGGTGTAGGTTTCTACAGGAACAGATAGGTTAGGTACCAATGCCTACATCTTCTGCTGGATGCAGTCCCAACTTTTCACCTGAAGCTGATTTTCTGTCCAGGCCCAATTCATCAGCAGCAAGTTGAAACGTGTCTGTTTTTTAAATAATTTCAATTACAGCTCCCTGGTGCTTCACTACGTGTTCCTGAAGCTCCTATGGCCCCTACCTTTATAAAGTCTCTCCACATGCAGTGTGCCTATTGCCTGTGTTGTCCTCCTGTCATTTTTACTGGTACTAAATAATTAATACTAAATAAATATCAAAACTATTCAAAACAATTCTCATGGGAAAAGTACACATTCCTCATGAGCATCATTTCCAATGGGAACATCTCAGTGGCCAAGTAATTTATTTTATTCTAGTATATCTTGTTAAAATGGTGTTACTGCCCATGTCAATGGTCTTACATTCATGTTGAATGGAAGAAGGAAATCAGTTAACAAAAATGCAGCAGCCAAAAATCCTATAATAGATTAAAAGGCCATAATTATGGCATACTGAGGGTGGTGGTGGGGGTCACACTATACAATGTCAGTCTCTGTGATTGAATGCTTTCCAGAGGTGTCATTCTTACTTTTGTCAAGGAGTTCAAATATTTTGTTTCATTTCTTGTAGGGGAAGGCAAAAGATGGAATATTTCATTATATGATTATTTTTTTAAAAATACAAACGAAAGTCTGTATAAGACGGAGGTAATATGTGACCCGGCACATTGAAAAAAAATGACCTTGTAAATACTGATTTTCTCATCATCTTCAATTTAACAAGAGTTGTGGTGGGAGGAGAGACATTTTTTAGAGAGGGTGAGAAAAAGGCAAACAGGGATAAGAACAATTCAAAAATAAAAAAGTAAAAATTTCAGCCTGATTCAATTTGTGGTTTGTCACGTTGGAATGAGCAAGCTGAAGGGTTCAAAATATTCAGCTGTGTAGGATGCCCCTTAGTGGTTGAATATAAACACTGTTGACAGAAAAAATAATTTTAAACACTGAAAAAGACCCCAAAATAATATTTGTATTTAGTAACCAAGAACAAAGGATTTTAAATTCTAACATATGCACAGAAGAGCCTACAATGCCATGTTTACATAAAACAAAAGAAACAGCTGGAAAAATGGAAACCAACAGTAAGAGAACATTCCTGAATAAGCTATTGCACCAAATGAGAAGAAAACAAGGCAGAAGTAGGGGGAAAAGGTCAAACTCTATTTCTGTTTTAATCAGAATGTGTATTATGGGATGAACTGACTTTGCAGAAGAATACAGCCACGTACTGAACTCTGCAATGGAACCCAACCCAATATTTCTACTGATACTTTCTAGAACAGAGAGTTTCTGCACAGCTATGAAGTTATCTGGTCTGGAGCCATGGGCCCTTCCCAGCACCATATGGCTGGTGTAGCCTGTGGCCATCTCTGCTGTGACAGAAGGCTACCAGCTTGTGTCACAATACACAAACATTGCTACTCAAAAGGCATCAAGAAATGTTTAAGATTCAATAGAAAAAACTAGAGTGCACAGATTCTGTAATACCCAAATGTACACTGCAAAGAGTCTATGAGAGATTAATTTCATTTGTTCTAACCCTTGTTATGAGGAATACATTGCTTCTAACTTCCTCTTTGCAAAACCAGTCTTTGCATTGGAGTAATTTGCAAAAGCTGCAACACAGAGACACTCCCAGAGCCCAGCACTCACACTGGTCTGTTTACAGCTACTCTGAATGCAACTGTATTTTACACCCTTAGATCTCTATGTATACACTGGCTAACAAAAGAAGTCCATAATATTTACAGAAAGTTTGTCTCATTTGGAAATCCGATGTTTCTGAGAGCAGTTAATTTTTTCTTTCTTGAAGAAGTCTGCAGTTCTTCCATCCATTTAACTTTGCATGTAGAAATCACGGCTGCAGTGTCTCATTACCTCCACACGGGTAACTGAAGCAGAAAAGCCACTCATCAGCAGTATTGACATAAGCCTGGACTTCTTGGGTCACATCCTAACACAGCTTAAGTGGTGAAGGGGAATCTCTTTGTTTGAGTTAGCTGGTGTGTGCTGTAGCTGGATAGGCTGATCCCGAACACTCCCAGGAGCAATGCTGCCCGCTGCAGCGCTGCGTCTGACGGGTTGATAACGATCTTTGCTGCAGCTTGAGTCTAAGGGAGAAACAGGGCAAGTTACAAGCTGATTCAGCTCAGTGCAACACAAAAGGTCTTTGGAACCTACAAAGCACCTTTTTCTTCTCCGTGCCATTTAACAGGGTATGACTCTGCTTTCCACTGAAGAGCATTTCACACAATCTTTTGCATGCTTTGAAAGGCCACCCTTTTTATCAGTTTGTAAAAGATAGAACACATTTCTGATATGACTTTCCTTTCAATTGCTACTTGTTGATTTTGGTGACTTTAATGGGGTTCCCTCTGGCTACCTGAGAGGAAGAGCTGAATCAAGTGTGGAGGCTTAGGCATAAAGGAGAAAGAACTTTCTTATTCTGTAAAGAACAAAGATCTCCTCCTTCCCACAGATTACCTACTAACACAGGATGCTCCCTTGAATGTTAGATATTAATTCAGGAAAGCAAGGCTAGAAGGGACCACTAACATCCTTTATGACGTCCACAGGTAGTACTAGACCAAGCAGACAAGTTTTAACACAGCCACTTTGTCAAGTCCCATGAAGAAGCAGGAAATGCCAAGCAAAGATAAGAATTACTTATTTACTATCTGAATAACAATCAGAAAAGAAATTAAGTTACTGTTACTCGTCCATATGATACACTGACCAAGAGGCAGAGACACGGTTGCACGGAGTCCCTAGAGAGGAAAACAAGAATTCCTATACGTATTGTCACTTTGAGTTAAAACACAGCATGTGTCTTTCTAGTTGCTGCAACTGGTTTCTTTAAGTGAAATAATTACTAGGCCTCAAATAATGATTTTTTTTTTTTTTTAATGCTTTCCTTTGCCACCCATGGATGAAAAACATGGCATCACTGACAGGAACAACAGATTCCAAGGAGCCTCTTTTTCCCTTCCAGATTCTAGGTTTTTTATTGAGCTTAAAGAATTAGAGCTGAGTGCTCTGACCTTGAGAAATGTGTCTGACTGTGGCTACTTCAGCCGCAAAATAAATAAAGACAAAAGAAATTCCAAACAGAATTACTAGGTAAGGTGATATCAAAAGATATGCAGGGAGGTGTGAAAGAAATTCATGGCTAGGACTGAAACCCAGCGTCTTCAGCTCAGCCTCTCAACTGCTCAACTATCCCCTCTCAGCTACTTCAGTCTATGATTCTGGATGCAGATCACAGTGCTAAGAGCTGTGACATTTTCCAGAGAAAGGATGGATACTCTGTAAATATCAAAATATGGAATACAATAAGGAAGATGTTTTACTTTGGTGTATATATATGTTTATATATTTACAGCTGCTATAGTCTCAATTATTCAGCTGATTTAAAACATTTTCTATACATGCTTCTATTTGTTTTCTTCATATAATGATTGATAGTCTGATTTTCCAATGTTCCAGAGGCCAATACAGATTGAGATTTCCTTATCATGGCCACAGAAGCTGGCTGAAGTGTTTTACTGGTGGGCCAGCTGAGTTGTATCCTTCTTTCCAATAGCATTTTCCCACTGCACCAAACACACAAAGCCATTGCAAGAGAAAATTATGGAGAAGCAGTTTCTGTTTAAGCACTGCAGAAGAATTAACTCCTTCCAAATATTCTGCATTTGGTATTCCAGCATGATACCAATTATCAAGAAATGTCATAATTCATTTGCTTTTCAGCAGAGGATTAATTATTTGAGTTGTTCTGTGAGTTAACCCGCAAGAAACCAGTGTTCCCTTGGGTTTTTCATGTAATCATTTGAAATAAAATCAATGTGCTCAAGAGAAATACAGGTATTTTTAATATTAATTAAAAGCAGAAAAAAAAATTTCATACCTGCAGCAACCTTATATACCCAGGTGTCATTCTCCGGAGAGGAATAACCATGGTTTCTGAGTCTTCGTAGAATTTCAGCCCCTACAATTCTAAAACACACAAAACATTACTAAACCCCAGGGATGTTTTACAAGTTGACCTCTGAATGAAACATAAGATTAAGGCTAATGCAGTTTGCTACAGTGCCAAAAGCATCCCAAGAAACACAGTATGCACACATTTCTTGCTCACCTGATGCTCTTTTCCCTCGAGCCCTTTCCATGCTCTAGGTCCTGGGGTATATAAAGCCCTGCTCCATTGCATAACCTGTCACATGGGATCTGTCTGCACCACTTAGGTGTTGGCAGGGCTGGGACCGTCCTGCCTGGGGCCAGGTATGTCTTGCATATTGGAAAACTCTCTGGGAATGCCTAAAGCTCATTAAGGGAGCTGACCTCCTTAATAAGAAAAGGACCTAAGCCTGCTTTATAGATAGTACTGGACATAGGAAAAGGAGGTCATTATAGCATTTTGTGTTGCAGAGTGACAATGCAAATAGGATTGGATGGTGTTTATATAACTTAAAGCATATATTTATACCCACAGGATGACCTGACTGGGTAGGAAGCTTAATGCAACCATGACCCAAGTTGAAAGGATGTGCTAATATAACAGGGCTATTTGGAGGCACATTTAAAAGTAAGGGCTTTCTTTTCTTACAGCATTCCCTTTTACTCAGCATTATGCACGGTCTTTTGCATTTTTCTACTGCTAGTTCTTTAAAACTAAAACCATCTAATCTGATACTTACTGTTATTACTACTTTCTGTTAACTGTGATCTCTTTTCACTGTAGTGAGCTTGAATTCAGTTCTATTCCTGCAGTCATACAGCACACTATGTGAAAAATGGTGGCAAAATATAATCTACAAAATTAATTTCTGCAACTTTTAGTTGTGTCCATTGAGAGACAGTGCTAAGAGACCTCTTTTTTTCAATGTTCAGTATCTGCAACCTTGCACATAGATAGCAAGGCAGAATTTGACTCCAGTTGCAGTCCTGCTTCTAAACATGCAGGGTAAGAATCTTCAGGTGTTCTAAGTCAGGATAGCACCAATGTGCACATTGAGCCCACACCAGTTTTCATGACAAGTGTTTCAGAGATCAGTGCTGACTTGCATCCCTATAGTCTCTGCTATGGCAGCTTAAAGATCTCTGAGAAATATTCCTGCTGTGAAAGAGCAGAAATATGATTCTACTTGGAGAAATACTCTATTCCAGGAATTCCACAGGTATTTCACAGGTATTCCACAATGATACCACTTGTCAAGGATTCTCATAATTCATCTTCCTTTCAGCAGATGCCTCATTAATGTTCCACAAAGGAATGCTTCTGTTTTATTCTGAGGCTCTGGCTTACATAGCGCACAGTGGGCAGTTGTCACTTTCCTTTTACTGCACCATGTTTGTAGCACACCAACCTTGCTGGCACCAACAGAGCTATGTCTCATTCAAAAAAACAGATAACTTGAGTTGAACTCATCCTATGGCATAAATCTAAATCATCCTCATCGAATCATCACAGATGGTTTAGGTTGGAAAGGGCCTTTGAAGGTCATTGAGTTCCTGCCACAGGCAGGGACACCTTCCACTAGACCAGGCTGCTCCAAGCCCCATCCTACCTGGTTTTGAATATTTCCACAACTTCTCTGGGCACTAAAAGTAAGAGACTGGGAACCTGCCAATCTATTGGTTCTTTTTTTTATATTATGCAATTTTCACAGTGACCCCATGCTAAAGCTTTCGTGCTGTGTCCCTTAGCTACAGGAAATACTGTATTAACAGGAAGCAATCAACATAAAATTGGGAGCTGACTGAAGTTAACAGTAAGCCTATCAGTACCTGCCCAAATGCATTTGGGATGAAAACCTATAGTATGAAAAGTCAAAGGCTTTTTTCTTGTTTCTCACTGTATGCTCCATGCCAGCTCTCCCAAACAATCAGGAGAGGCCCTGTGCTTGCTGCCCAGAGCAGGACAAGGATACTGCTGCAGAGTCTGCCTTCTACTGGTAATACACTGAGCACTGAGATTTTCCTTTAAATTTCCAGCCCTGCCTACATTCAAAGAAAAACCTCCTTACTGAAGTATCGGAGTTTCAGGAGCTGCAAAATTTCTGCCATATTGTGTGTAACTCCTTCCGTTCGGAGAAGGGCAGTGAGATTCCAGTGACACGGTATTCAGAAAGGGAGAGCTTTCCAAACAAGTTTCTTTGTGTGGAAAATAAAAGGGAAAGGAAAGAATATGCTTTGGCTGACACAGCTGTCTTTAAAAAGGATCTCTTGGCCATGTGCAACACAGCTGAATTGTAGAATATTTTCTGTAATTGCAGGTGTTACCAAATTCTGAATTACATGCCCAAGGACTCTGAAAGAATAACCGTCCCAGGCTGTTTCAGAACTTTGATCAAACAAGGGGTTGCCTCCATTTCTTTTGAAGTCCAAGCCTCTGAGAATTGAGTCCTGACTGCCAGGACACAGACACGAACGTGCCTCTCCCGGGCCAGGGACCGGACAACAAGCCACAAAGGCCTCTCTTGCCACAAACACAGGGATCCTGCAGTGCTGTGCAGACTGCTCACTTCATTCATCTCCTAATGCCTTCACTGCTTGATGGAGGCATCAAGCAGCTAAGAATGCAAGTGATATGCTGACATCCTCCCCAATATTAAAGACAAGGGATACTTTGAACTCAGCTGTCAGTACTCACCCCCTTGCGCTCTATTTCCATTAGGAAGAGAAATCAATAATGAAATTACAAGTTCCTTTGCTGTAATCCAGTGCCTTTGGGACCAGCAAGGGCTGCTTCTCCAAGAGGAGCAGGAATCAACCAACAGAAATAAATTCTTTTCACACTCTTAAAAGGGCCTTCTTGACTGGCACTCCCCAAAAAGCTTTCTGTGCTGCCAGTGATCATGTCCCTGCCTCCCCAGAGTGTGGAGCAGGGACTCCAATGACAGCATCACTCACATCAGCTCAGTGCAGGGAAAGCACACCACACGGGGCTCTGGCCCCTGCTCTTCTGGCAGATTTTGAAGCCTGTGCTGTTGACCACCCTCAGACAAATGCCTCAAATATTTAGACAGTAATCATTCATGGACTTGTCACTTTCTCTATGTGCCCAAGCCTTCGTTAGGTTCTCTTTCACAGGCAGCTGCTTCTCTTGACAGCTGGACTTTATGATCTTAGAGGTCTTTCCCAGCTTTAATGATTATATGATTCCCCCATCATAAGAATCGTCTTTCAGATCCTTAAAAATGTTTTATCTTAAAATCAGGCTCAACTTCCCAGTTTTCCTTGTTTCCCGTATTCCATACAATGATTCTGATTTACCACCCCATTTTCCCAGCTCATTTTCCCACATACATCCTAGCATATTGATTTTTATCCTGACAAAAGACCACTACATCAACAATTCCCTCTATCCCAGCTTTAGCACCAGAAAGTTCTCTTCTGGAGAGGATCCCATACAGCTTTCTTCTGCTCATCAGTTCTTGCCATGGGAGACCCCTGTGGAATCTGGAATAGCAATGGCCTATGGCACTTGAGACTCTAGATGCTAGCAGGTCCTGACGCCCTCACACACAGGAGCCCATTGCCTACATCTACTTCTGCTTTGTTTTCTCCTCATTGCTTTCTTCTTTTTTTTTTTTACATCTATTTCTGAAAAAATTTTTATCCATCCTGCAGCAGAGGAAGGGAGGAGTGAGGCAAGCTCAGGTGCATGAGTTAAACCCCAGGAAGAGGTGGCAGAGGTGCCCAGGTGAGCAGCCCCCTCAGGGCTCCCCTCCAGTGCCGCCAGGTCACCCCTGCAGAAAGGACACGAGCAGCCTCGCTGGGAGCTGCTCGAACGGCTGCTGTGGCTCCTGCTGGTGACGCTGACACTGCTGAGCTGTGCGTGCTGGCCGGGGCCGCCGTGTGCACCGACTGCACACCCCACACACGGCTATGGACTGGGCCCCAAAAACGGCGGGGAAAGCGGGGGCCAGGCAGGTGGGTCTCCTGCTGCCGCACTCGATTCCTACGGGAACCCGCCACAGTCACATTACTGGCTCTGCTGGGACAAGGTCACGAGACTGACAACGTGAGAGCAGGAATGTGACACCAAGGAGGGGACAGTGCTGCCCCACGGGTGGCTGGTGTGAGCAGACCGCACTGCCAGGGCAAGGCAGCTGCACACCTGCAGACAGGAGGCTCCTGGCAGCCCCAAGGCACCTCAGGCAGGTGGCACATGCGCATGTTGATGGGCATCAGTTTCTTGTGCCCCACCACACGCTCAGGGGGCTAGGGCTGATGTCTCACAGTTATTGCTCCTACCTGACGGGTACAGATTGCAGGCAGAACACTGCAGGACACTGCCTACGTGCAGTCACATTTCTGAACAATAAACTGGTTGAAAGCAATACTCTCTGCTGGCTTTGAGGGCCATTAAGCTTGATTTACTCAAGGCTCTCTATACTGATACAGGGACAGAATTTTAAAAGAGGATTTCCCACAAGGCATATACCATTTTCATTCTATACCTGGTGAACAATATGACATTTGGAAGTCATGATTTGAAAGCAATCCAGATATTTAACTAAAGAAGTACTTTCCAAAATTCATCATCCTTAAGAGTCCAGGCTGAAGGAATATGGGGCAGAATTCTGAACCTACCCACAGCTGCCCCTATGCCCCTTTGTGCAGGATAGGAGTAAACACAAAGTGCTGTCACTGCAGGCAAATCAATAAAATAAACCATATAAAGAAAACAAACCACCAAATCTTCCTCAACACACAACTGTATGACTAATCCTGGTCTTTTTCACTTTAACAGTTATTAGATTTGAGAGCGTGTCCTTTCAAGTCATTATGTGCATTACTCAAAAATTAGAGCTAAGCTAAAAGTAATTTTGCTTAAACAAAGGTAACTAAACTACCAGCTCTGCTGGGGTAACAGCACTGGGCACTGTCACCTTATAAAAGGAAGAGACAGTCCTGCACCGAAGAGCCTTCAATCTGTGGGGAGGCAGATGATTGCCACCAGTTGAAGGAGCACAGGAAAACAAAGGGAACATACAGGTTGGCATGCGAGATGATGTTCTCAGCTCACTTACAGTCAGACTGTTTCCAAATTTTGTAGGCATCGCAGCAAAACACAATGTAAAAGAGAGATGTGAAGGTGGTAAATGAATTTTAAGATGATAAGGCAGACAAGGAACAGGAATGGTATTAGTGGTATTGTTGCATTACACAGTAGTATCTTCGCAAAGCACAAAATTAGGGAATTGTATTGGAATATGTTAATGACAGAAGTAGGAAATGCCATCAATAAAAAAAACCTGCAATGCTGTGTAGATGAGCTCAGGCATAGACTGCAGAGTTCAGTACTCAAAGTCATCTAAGGTTACAGATACACAGCAGCAAGAGATTTGTGTTGCTGAGGCTTATGGAGTTACCATTGAAGTAGCTTAAACTATTCATTTATTTCCTGCTGAGCACTGACTCCTGCACTTCCCACAGCTCCACTGCCAAGCAGTTACTCCTGTGTTTGCAGTCTGCCTGCCCACAGTCCTTTGACACCATTGAGGGACAAAAGAATAGAAACTGACAAAAATGTAATAGCAAAATAATAGTAAAAAATCAAGTTCATTATGGCTATGGAGAAATTCTTTCATCAAAGCAAATTTTGTCAGAAAATGCTGCAATTTGTATGTGTTAGAAACTACAGAGGGGAAGAAATTCAGAAGTATTTCCTAAGCAAAGGCAGGTAAGCATTACTGTCGCTGGCAAAGCACAAAGTTACTTCTCCAGAGCTTACCTGGAACCCAGTTCTGTCAAGCAGGGCTGGATCTCTCTCACCTGACTCCAGATAAGGCTCACACAGATGCCTGCCTTGGAACTAGTTGCTCTAAATTCCCATTCTAATTTACCTATTTCAAATGTTTATGTTAAGATCAGGGCAAGAAGTGACAATAGTACAGTGAGTTGGTACAAACTGCACCCCACTGAATACAGTGGGACAATTCAAAATGAAGTTGTCATGAAGAATAGCTTTTAAGATGACCAAAGCAAATTAAAAGCATATATTACAAGAAGCTGTGTTTAGGCTCACAAAAGGAGCATCAAGAAACCCTTCCTCTCAGATATTGATAAGTAGTGAGGATGTCCTTGAACACTGATTTTTGCCTCACTCCCCAACATCTGGATGTGGTCAATAGCCATGCTTCATCTCCCCTCACTCAGTAGAGGTCTTCACAGAGGGAAAGCAACACTAGTAACATTAAGTGGCGATAGAGAAGCCAACACATGAGAAGGACTGAATTCAAGGCTTTGCATAAACAGTTACTATCTGACCTGCTATACAACTGCAGCATCTTTGGGGGGATGATCTCCAATGTCCCAGCACAGTCACTGCCCTACAGAACTCACAGCTACTGATCCATGAGCTATCAGCTGGATAAGCAAACTTGCTGTCACCTTTTCTCTAATCAGATGTGTACTAGTATAGATGTATTTATTCCTTTCACAACTGAAAACCAAAATGAAAAAAAACCCAAACTCAAAATAACCCAATTCAAACCCAGGAAGAGAAACAATGGGCATTAATAGAGAGATATGGGATCTTGAAGGTCTGAAGACCTTAATGGAAGCTAGCACCTTTTGAAAAGTCAACGCCAACCACTGGCTACTCTGATGTTTGGGTCCATCTTAATGCATTGTACAAATTTGCAGAATCTGTAGGCCAGACTGCAACAGAAAACTGTTCTAGCAGATATGGGCAGGGAGAAGCTTGCCTGCCTCTGCTGTGTAAGACATTGAATCATGGGCACCTCCCTGTTATCTCACTTCATACATAGTCCTGGAGAGTTGGTCCAGTTTAAAATGCACAGCAGAATTACAACTGTCTTTTTGGAGCAACAACTTTATGCCTTGCTGCTTCTGCGGTGGGTTTAGAGGTCAACCAGCAAAACGTGCTATGAGAGAAGCTGGAACACTTGGCTCACTGACCTGAGAATCATCTGGGTGCATACTGCTGGACAGACTTATCTACAGCCATTACTCTGGTAAGGCTCATATCTGGCAGGCAGTGGACAGACTTCCAGCAGAGGTCCAGAGTCCCAGTTAACCCTGGAAACAGTTGTTAACAGAGTTCCCTTTTTCTCACAAGTGCAATGCCCTGTCCTGCCACGTCCCAGTATTCAGAGCACACACTCAGTAAGTGAGGTAGTGCACTGAAGGACACGCAATGCAGTCCTGACAGCTTGTGAAGAAGGTGGGGATCATCCTTTACATAAAGCCGTTTTTCAGCTACCAAGGCACTGCCGACCTGACGTGGGAAGCCTATGGCACCCCTGTGGATGTATCTGGATACACGAGTTACAAGACACATCATTACTTAAGAGCACATGCACTCCTCTGACTGTGTGTACCATTTAGCTGTTATTAATCTATGACAGTGGATTATTTGTTGTTCTAAAGGACTGACAATTGACACAATGGCAGCTAGTTTGCACAGAAACAAGGCATTAGACTCTTTCCTGGGAACAGCCTGCAACTTCCCGTCTGTTTAGGAGCAAAGAGGGGTGAGCTTGTTAAGGAGCAAGGCATGTTCTCTCATTCTGCTCTACTCCCCAAAGTCTACATCAAGACATCCACCAGATAGAGGCTCCCATGCCAGGCTGAACATGTGTTCCTGGCTGGCCATCCTCAGTGGGTGTTTTTCACTGTGAGAGCTGGTATGAGAAGTTTTATTACAATCTGTGCTGAGAACTCTTCATGTTGTGTCCTTTGCTGCTTCTGTGGCTGACGAGACTAAAAGCTGGACTGTCATACTTCATGTTCTCATGGGCATCCCTCATTCCATCTGCAGGAGGTTCCAAACCATGCAAGGTTTCATCACCCCAGATATCTTCTGCATCTTGATACACAGCATATAGATACTGACCAGTGGAACCACTGTAACCTGCCCACTGCACATGCATGCACAGCTCAGAGCCTTTGGAATTCGAATTTATTTGTAAAAAGCTAGACAGATCATTCCCAAAAGTGCTGTATTGCTGCTGGGAAATTTTCTCATGAGTAAAACTGTGCCCATGAGCAGATGCATATGCAACCAACTATTGAACAGGGTTCTTTCTCCTCGTGTATCTCCCACATTGCAACCCCATTACACACACGCCAAGTCCCCAAGGATCACACAAGTGAAAGAGCTTAGGAAGCAGCCTTCTGACATGTAATTCCAGAAGTGCAGGAATTTGGGTATGGCATATGAGGGTAGGAGGCTGTGAGATCTCCTACAGTGCCTGTGCATGACTGGATGGCTTGCAAAGAACTGTCATATTTTGTGTGTGTGAACCACCTCAACATACAGCATACTCTGTTTTTCTGTAACTTAGGGACATGTTTCATTTGTTTCAGAGCACAGCCACAGTGTGAAATTATAGCTGCAGTGGGGATATCTAGGGTACCAGGACTCTGGAATAGAAAAGGATTCATTGTAAGAAGATACAGATACATTCAAAGCATGACCACAATTTTGGTTCTAAAGCACTGATACACAACAGAAGTACACCACTTCAGCCAGTCATTTCACTGGTCCCTCTCTGTTCCTTTCAAACAAAATTTTCGGACAGTCAAAATGTCTAAGTTACTATATTCCATATGGCTTTATAAATTGTGAGTCATGAATTCTACAAAAGCACCTGTTCCATCTTCTAAACAACCCTGTACAATCTTCTTTTTGGAGGGGCTGGAACTTGTTCTACACGTGATCACAGTTAAAATGAATGTAGAGTGTCTTGGGGTGACTTTATGATGTGTATCCCCTATTGCTGCTCTATGCCCAGACATGAATTTTGTGCCTTTCTGTGTCTTTAAAACTGGGTGTGGGAGAAAGAAAAAAAAAGCCAGGCGAACTTTTCAAAGCAGTTTTGTGCTCCAAGGTCACACTACTCCTCTGCATGCTTCTGTGGTAGCAAGAGCAGAGGAAGCACCCTTTGCTGCTTTTCAGGCAGCTTTTGGCTCTGTTTTCTCTGGAGAGAGATGGAGAGTTAAGCTCCTTTGTTCCTCTGGGACTCTGGCTTCTTCTTCTTCTCTTCTGGAACTCTTTAGAACACCAAAACATCAGAACCTCACCGGGAGGCCTTACACCTGCCCGGAAGGGGGTCCCCCCATGCCGAACTCCAGCTCCGAAGAGGGAAGAGAGAGAGGCCAAACCTACAGAAGGACTCCGAAATCTTCCCAGGTTTCTCTCCACAGTGAGAGGTTTTATTATTTAGCATTATTCTGTTCCCATGCATTTGTTAAAAAAATAGGGGTTTTTTCCTATTCACTTTCCTCTGAGGAATTTTTTTTAACCCAAACCTGGTGGGGGAGGGGTGGTTGTAACCTGCCTTCTATCAGAGGATATTTTCCACCAAATCTGTCTCAAACCAGCACATAGAGCTATTATGAAAACGTAGAATTTTACTGACATTTACTATTCCTGAATTAGAAAATGTGTCTAAACATCCAGAGGTTCTAAAGTCTTCCATAGTGGTCTCCTAGGAAATTTTCTTACATTTAGTGGCAATGGATATCTAGGTCTGTAACATCCAAAAATGGTTTCTGATTTAGAAACTGTAAATGCTTTGATTCATCCTGAATGTATTTTGCAGAATGCTGTGTGCCTCCAATGCAACAGTCTAGTGAATTAGTCCACCAAAACCACAAAAGGTCTGTAAATTCCCTTGTAAGACTTTAAACTGAAATATAAGAAGATACAAATTACTTGGACTATGACAGAAAATCCTTCAAAGCTTTTAATTAAATTACATAGCTTTAGTGGGAACCTTGCTAGCTGAATTTTTGTTCTTGCATGCTTTCTGGTATGTTCCCTTGTTTTAGTTCCTTGCAATTTCCTTCATATTGCTGATTGCACATGGTTCTCATTCCTTACTGTCTTCCTATTTAAATGTTCTAATCCCTTAAACAGACATCTATTACTTCTGGCATGGCATTGTACCAGCATAGCTGTGGCTATTTAGCACTATTGGTAGTCTATTTTTAGGCATAATCCTAGTAAAGGTACATCTCTTATGTTGTGAACTCTCTAGCTGAATACTGCAAGATTCTTCCATGAACTTAAGAAGATGGTAAAAAAATCGATGCAACAAATATGAAATAAAGCATGACAAATACATTAATCCAAAGAGTACCATTTCTATAACATTTATTTTTTCATTAGGTGGTCTTTATTCTGATATTGTGGATGTCTGACTGTGAGGCCAAGCAGGAATTACTAAAACAGAATTCAAACTGATGCCTTTTCTTGGTCTTAAAATCAAGAATCAAACACAGTTAGAAGGGGAAAAAGGGATTTTACCTTTGTATTTATTTTAAGGATCCTTAGGTGCACCACGTCCAGGTCGAATGCACCCCAATGCACACCGCAATGCACACCCCACACAAGATCTGGTATATCATTATAAGTCTTACAAATTAGCATATCTATCAGAGATTCCCCAATGAGAGGCCTGAGTGAGCCCCCCTCCCCAAGGAACCTTACCCTGGATGGTTCCATCTTAGTTTACAAAATGTGTTCTGGAGAGGACCTTGAGTTCTGGGACACACTGATCCCTAACTATGAAGCTTCTAAAATGTTTAATCTCCTAGCTTGACAAACAAGTCTAGGAATGTAGGCTAAAAACCACTAAGAATACAGAAGTTGTAAAAAGGTATAAAAGGGGTATAAAAGAAAAGGCAAAAAATCGTCATGGCATCAAAATTACCTGGGAGTGGAAAACAAAATGAGGGTCAGAGCAGTGAGCATTTGCACTCAAGTATGATCCACTGGACTTAGCATGGAGTTCTCTCTTCAGAGATCGCATTTCCCAGGGCACAACCCTAACAGCTCACTAGGACCAGAAGGAATTCACCCAAGAGCTCTAAACCAACCGAAGGATGAAGTAACACCACTGCAAGCCGCAGTGTGTAACCTCTCCCTGGGAATCGTCTGTATCAGGGGATGGGAAGTTGGGGAAATGACTAATTTTTACAAAGGATTCCAGGGGTGATCTGAGGAACTACAGATGAGTGAACATGATGTCCTTGTTCAGCAAATCCTTGCAGTAGAAGCTACTGCAAGGAACAGAATGAGCAGACACATGGAAAAATATATTGGGAAGCACTCCATTAAGCATCTATAAAAGGAAGACACACTTCACAAGCCTACTNTCTCTAGCTGAATACTGCAAGATTCTTCCATGAACTTAAGAAGATGGTAAAAAAATCGATGCAACAAATATGAAATAAAGCATGACAAATACATTAATCCAAAGAGTACCATTTCTATAGCATTTATTTTTTCATTAGGTGGTCTTTATTCTGATATTGTGGATGTCTGACTGTGAGGCCAAGCAGGAATTACTAAAACAGAATTCAAATTGATGCCTTTTCTTGGTCTTAAAATCAAGAATCAAACACAGTTAGAAGGGGAAAAAGGGATTTTACCTTTGTATTTATTTTAAGGATCCTTAGGTGCACCACGTCCAGGTCGAATGCACCCCAATGCACACTGCAATGCACACCCCACACAAGATCTGGTATATCATTATAGGTCTTACAAATTAGCATATCTATCAGAGATTCCCCAATGAGAGGCTTGAGTGAGCCCCCCTCCCCAAGGAACCTTCCCTTGGATGGTTCCATCTTAGTTTACAAAATGTGTTCTGGAGAGGACCTTGGTGTCTGGGACACACTGATCCCTAACTATGAAGCTTCTAAAATGTTTAATCTCCTAGCTTGACAAACAAGTCTAGGAATGTAGGCTAAAAACCACTAAGAATACAGAAGTTGTAAAAAGGTATAAAAGGGGTATAAAAGAAAAGGCAAAAAATCGTCATGGCATCAAAATTACCTGGGAGTGGAAAACAAAATGAGGGTCAGAGCAGTGAGCATTTGCACTCAAGTATGATCCACTGGACTTAGCATGGAGTTCTCTCTTCAGAGATCGCATTTCCCAGGGCACAACCCTAACAGCTCACTAGGACCAGATGGAATTCACCCAAGAGCTCTAAACCAACCGAAGGATGAAGTAACACCACTGCAAGCCGCAGTGTGTAACCTCTCCCTGGGAATCGTCTGTATCAGGGGATGGGAAGTTGGGGAAATGACTAATTTTTACAAAGGATTCCAGGGGTGATCTGAGGAACTACAGATGAGTGAACATGATGTCCTTGTTCAGCAAATCCTTGCAGTAGAAGCTACTGCAAGGAACAGAATGAGCAGACACATGGAAAAATATATTGGGAAGCACTCCATTAAGCATCTATAAAAGGAAGACACACTTCACAAGCCTACTAGCATTTTTTTTGGAGGAATCGGCAAATAAGCAGACAAGGTGTATTAAAGTGCATTTTTACAATTAAATGGAGAAAAAGAAAGCCCTTAAAAAGGAAGTCTCATGGGCTAAGAAGATTGAATTCATTTGAATGAATAAGCAATTAAAAATATGAAAAAAAAGTAGGAATGCAGTTTTCCCACTGGAAGGAAATCACCAACACAATCCTTTGGGACTTTTTGCCAGGATCTGTGCTGCTCAGCAAAGTCTTAAATGACCTGGAAAAGGTGATGAATAATGGGAGAACAGAGACTGCTGATTCCATTACAGTTATCGCAGGGATTAAAATCAAAAGCTGACTGTGCAAAGCCGCAGAAAAGCACTGTGATCATGGACAGCTTGAGATAAAATGGCAGATGAAATTCCATGTAGGATATCGCAAAATGGTAGACATAATTATGTAAACTGATAACGTCTGTTCATGAATTAAAAAAAAAAAAAAGATGTCAGCTCCATATCCAGTAAGGGGTCAAAAAAGCAACCAAATTATTTGAAAAGCCTTAGAAAACAAACCAGAGCCCACCTCAAAACATGTGCGGTGAATCAGGATTTTTAATAACATGCGCAGTTTTTGTTCTCTCATCTTTGAAAGGATGAAGTAGACTTAGAAAAGTTGCAGGAAAGGGCAAAAAGGGTACAAAGAAACATAAGAAAAGTTTCTTTATGAAGAATCTGCAAACAGGCCTCTTCAAGTTGTATGTTTCCTTCTACTCTTCTTCCCTGCTTCCCTCCTTCCTCTGTATGGAGTCCTGTGTTTTTATCAAGACTTCCATAGTCTTCCCAGACAAATTAAGGGGTCAAAACACAAGCTGTTGGGATTTTTTCTTCTCACTCAGAGTCAGACGGAGGGCTTCTTCCATCTTCCCATATTCCTTCTCCAAGGCAGGAAATGAATGTGGATTCACTGCACTAATATACAAAGGTAAAAAAAAAAAATCCTTTGAGTTTTTTACCTCCTTCCTGCATCACAGCATTGTCAACAATATTTTTACTGATTATCAGACATTGACTTCTCCAGTTTGAATGCAAAGACTGCTTTCAGTGCAGAGCTTCTCCATGAGTTAAGAACTGCAGCGGCAGACTCTCCCCCCCGGAAGTTGCTTTCAGAGTCGACCGCAAACTCCTCCCACTTCACAGCTTACAGAAATCTCAGCCCTCCCTCTGCTTGTTCCTGATGGAGAGGTGATACTACTCTTCAAGGATGTTTCACTCTTACCTCTCACATAGGGGAAGCTGGACTTTATTTGAAAACTGGAGCACAGGTACTACAATTGCCAAGGGGTGCACATGCCCTGATTGCTTCATCTTAAAATTTACCTCTGACCAGTTTTGAGTCTGACGGAAAATCACTCCAAATTAAGAGATGTGTTGATGGATTCCCACTCATTTGAGTGGGACAGACACTCAGTTACCAAGAAACCCACTGCTTCAGTCCTTGGACCATACCTATCCAAAGACCTGTGCAATTCAGTTCAGGAGGAATGGGACTGACGGGCTGTGGGTGGGAAGCTGCCCCTTGTATAGGCTCTACAAAGACTTTCCATGAAGTGCAGATCAATACATTCCTATGAACTTGTACACAAAAGCCTTTCCCTGCTAGAGATGATTTGTTTTTTACTCTATGGAAGTGTCCAATTATACAGATTACACAGATTTCTCCTTTACTTGTTTCCCTTCAGCCTGAAGCACTCATCTTCATTAACTTAGTGTCACATATTTTTGTGAGCATCAGAAACCCAATGGAAGGCTGAGTGTAGCACTGTAGAAAGAAGATTGCTAATCACTATAAAAATGCAAAGCACAACCAAGAGAGGGTGCTTTAATTTCAGATAGACAGCTGTAAAATTGCTTAGCAAAGATAGTTGGAAATTTGCTTGTACTTCTTCCCAATTGCAATGCAGAGGTGAATGGCTGTGTACTGATAAAGCCATCTGTCTTGTGGGTGCCTGGAGGAAGCCTCTGCACCAAAGCAATATTGCCAGTTTTACAGTTAATATCCTGGTGCACAATACTCTTGAGCTGAGAGCTGGATTGCAGACATTTCTGCTGCCTTAGGGCATCCCAGAGCACAGCATGCCCGGTTGTAATGACTCTTGTTCAAAAGCACAGGCTGCTGGATTGGGAAGGGGGATGAATAATGCTGCAAGGCATATTGCACTGCCAGCACACCATTCCATGCTCTGAGATAATATTCAGGTCCATGGACTCAGATTTGAACCCAAAGAACAGAAAGAACAACAACTGTCAGTAGAATGCTTTGGTTGGGTAGCTTTTTCAGGTGGCATGCATAGCCTGGAGTGCTGGTTTTGACGGGGGAAGGATTAATTCCCAGTAGCTCCTGTGGGGCTGTTTTGGATTTGCTGAAAACAAGAGCTGATAATTGTATTGGGTTTGTGTGGACAGGTTTCGGTAGTGCAGGGGCTACAGCAGGGGCTTCTGTGAGCAGGTGCCAGAACCTTCCTCTACGTCCAGCAGAGCTAATGCCAGAGAGCTCCAAGACAGACCCACTGCTGGCCAAGGCAGAGCCAATCAGGAATGACAGTAACACCTCTGCAATAACATAGTTAAGAAGGCAAAAAAAAGTTGCATCTGTAGCACATCTGTAATTACAAGCAGAGAAGAGCAGAGTGAAAATATGTTAGAGGGACAGTTCTGCAGACACCGGGGTCAGTGCAGAAGGAGGGGCAGGAGGTGCTCCAGGCACCAGAGCCCAGATTCCCCTGCAGCCCGTGGTGCAGCCCGTGGTGCAGCCCGTGGTGCAGCCCGTGGTGAGGCAGCTGTGCCCCTGCAGCCCATGGAGGCCCACAGGGATGCAGAGATCCACCCACAGCCCGTGGGGGAGACCCACCCTGAGCAGGTGGATGCCTGAGAGAAGGCTGTGACCCCATGGGAGGCCTGTGCTGNGCTGTGGGATTTGTGACCCCGTGGGGGACCCACACTAGAGCAGCCTGTTCCTGAGGGACTGCATCCCATGGCAGAGTGACCCACACTGCAGCAGTTTGGGGACGACTGTTTCCTGTGGGATGGACTCAAGTTGGAGAAGTTCAAAGAGAACTGTCTCTTGTGGGAGGGACCCCAGGCTGGAGCAGGGGAAGGACTCCTCTCTCTGAGCAGTGGCAGAAATAACCTGTGACCATAACTCCCATTCCCATCTCCCTGCACTGCTGAGGGAGGAGGCAGAGCTCGGAAGGAGAGAGGGCTGGGGGAAAGTGTTTTTAGGATTTGTTTTACTTCTCATTATCCTGCTGATTTGTTTAGCAATAAACTCATTTAATATCCCCAAGTTGAGTCTCTTTTGCCTATAATGGTATTTGATGGGCAATCTCTCCCGGTCCTTAACTCAGCTCACAAACCCTTCACTGTATTTTCTCTCCCCTGTGCAGCTGTGGAGGGGAGCAAGAGAGAGGCTTTGGTGAGTGTGTGGAATCCAGCTGGGGTCAACCCACTACAGTAATACGGGGATGTTTTCACTGTTGCCAAGCATTGCTCCAACAATCAAGGCCTTTTCTGTTCCTCACCTCATCCCACCAGTGAGGCGGTTGGAGGTGCACAGAGAGCTGGGAGGAGACAGCTGACCCCAGCTGATCCAGGGTATATCCAATACCATATGGGGTCATGCTCAGTATGTAAATCTGGGGGAAGAAGGAGGGGACGTCTGGCGTGATGGCGTTTGTCACTATTACATGTGAGGGAGCCCTGCTTCCCTGGGGATGGCTGAACATGTGCCTGCCTGTGGTAAGTGATGAATTTATTATTTTGTTTTCTTTGTGTACGTGGCTTTTGCTTTACCTATTAAACTGTCTTTAAACTGTCACTTTTGCTCTTTTGATTCTCTCTCCTGTCCTGCTATCGGGGAGAGTGAGTGGCTGTGTGGTGAGTAGGAGCTGAATGTGGTAAAATCACAACATCTGGCTATTCACAAAGAATGACAACAATTTATGGGCTCAGCAAGAAAAAAAGCGGCAAAGACTGGCCTAGTTTGGATTTCTAAAAGACAGTTTTATGGCTTTTGTATAATTTTAGACTTTTTTCTTTGGTTAGCTTCAAGTTAAATACCACTCAAGAGACTGCTGTACAAAGCAACTATGATTTCAGGACACCAGTGATTCCTATGATCAGCCTTGGACAACTGGAGCTGCACCAAGGTTGACAGAGAGGTCCCACAGTTGCTATTAAAAGACCAATGAGCCTCTTGGAAATATTTGCTCAGTGTCATCTCATCTTTGTGACTTATCTCCCGCGGTTTTCCACCGCTCTCATTTGAAAATGCAAGTCTCAAGTTACCCACAAGAACGCTGTCAAGCACAGAGCAGAACGGGTCTGTGGGTCACCATCGCAACCTACAAGGGAAAAGCAGCACTTGTGTCTCCTTCCCTCCTGTTCACACCACCTCAGTAAGCCACTGTTGCTAGCTGCTTCCCAGGATCTGCCCATGTTCAAATTCTCACTCTGTGGTACCTGCAAGGTTGATTGAGACCACCTTTCACTTTGCAAGGCCTTGCAAATTATGGAAAAAGTAGATGGAGAGCAGACTTTTAGAAATACAACAGTCAGCAAAGTCTTTGTGCCTCAGGTAGCCTGACAAGGACACCTGAACTGTTTTTGGCTTGATATTGAACTTCGATGTTTTTTGCTTATACATAAAGGAATCAGACTGAAAGAAAGGATAGCACCAGGACATTTTGACAGAAACACTGCTTTTTCTCCCCCAAGACTTCCAGTGCAGGGGAGAGTTAAGAAAACTTTTGGAATCCTGCAAAATGTTCTGTATTAGTAGTGAGTCAGATCCTCGGAGCTGAAGGCTTTGTTGTGTTTGTCTGAAGGAGCTTCTACAGCCACAGTTCAATTAATATTTCTGATGAATCTGTAGATTGATTTTATCTTAGGGTTTAGATACCTCATGCTGATGCTGACAGTTAACGTGCCTGTGCTGCAGCCTAGAAATCTGCTCAGAGAACCGGTTCTGTAAGAAACTGAAAATTTACATACCCCATTATAACTGTGAATGCGACTTTGCAAGCAAACTTCGACATCTCAAACCTGTTTTATTCATCACCAGTTAATGAACTTGTTGCAGGGATCTTTCTTCAACTACCAGATGGAAGAAACGCAACACAACAGATAATACAAACAACAGACACCTTTGAAACTAAAACTATGGATCACATCTTGCAGGAAAAGAAAAAAATACGAATTTTCCCTCGATGTTTAAAAATAAAGAATCTTACACAACAATCATTCTTAACTAATGCAAATCATTCCCTGCAGAGCAACAAATTGAAAACACCTAAGATAAATTTGAGAGGTTATTTACTTTGAATACTTTTCAATTGTTCTGCTTCCCCCTAAACATATTTTAAAACACAATTTTAGAGGGTCTTTTGTACAGTGTCTTTAGTTTGGATTCTTATCATCATCTGAAAAACATTAAAGCTTGTTTTTGTAGAAAACTGAAGAAATACTTGTTGACAACTATTATACCCAGTGCTACATGACTTTCTGATCAAAACAGAAAGAGCATATAATGCAATAAATACATGTCAAATACATCAGAAATCCACTAGATTATTTCAGTTTTTTTTTTTTTCAAAAAGAAGGTACACATAGGGAATCATGACTGAATAATGTTATTTGTCTTTGAATCCCATAAAGATTAATACTAGAACTTGACATGTTCAGCATTTTTACCGATAATCTGGAAGAAAACGTAATCATTGCTGGTAAAATTTGCAGATGTCACCAAGATTAGCAAATAGTCAGTACTAATGAAAGCAGTACAGGCACACAAAATGATCCATAATTTACTAATCTAGACATAGTAAAAAAAATTGAAGTTAATACAGCCAAACAGAAAGACAAACATTTACGAACATTAAGTATGGAACGAATGATTAAATCCTGGAAAGCAATACATTTCAAGAGTACTTGTCTACTATTAAAAATAATTCAACATGGACTTTCTATACAATCCTATGGCAAGAAGTTGATCCAAAACCAATGAAACATTAAGTACAAAAGTTGGCACTGCTGAGATTTTAAATGAATGCTAAGTTTCTGTGTTCCGTTCCAGCAGACTTATTTCCTAAATGGTGGGAAAAAAATGGAGAGAATGTATGAGAGAGCCACAAAACCAAGCTGGAGGCTATAGAAAATGCCTTAAATAGTTTAAAGAGATAATACTTAGGGTGTCAAAAAGAAGGTTGCCTTGTAGCTCGATTACAGTGCTCAAAAACTTTCATAGACAGAAAATAGTGGCTAGCGAGGGGCTATTTAATGTAGTGAAGAAAAGCACACCAAGAACTAATGGCTGAAAGTTAAATCTAGACAAATTCAAATTTAAAATAAGGCACATGATTCTAAGCATGAAAGTGATTGAGTATTGGAATAAGTGACTAAAGAAGGAGCTAAGTCTTCATTCCTTGATGTCTTTAAATCAAGCTGGCCTGTCTCTGAACATGACTTGCTTTAGAAAAAAACAAAAATTGTGCTTTTGTCAGACTGATCTTCACCCTGAAGTAAAGGGAAAATTTATGACCAGGGATCCAGATGGGGTCAGAGAAGATAATCTCATGTCCTTTTCAGACTTACCTTCCATGAATCTATCAATTTACTGAATGAGTATAGAGAAAAAAATGTTCTGACTGATTTTTGCCATCTGGATAACAACGTGATCCATAGCAGATTGTAAATCATACCGTAATAAATATATGTCAGAAGCCATGGAAATGAATATATTCTTGCAATGCCTTCTAATTTAGAAATTTAGAGTTATTTAATATTTTACACATTAATTTTATTCTGCGTAATTGAATTAAGGTGAAAGGGTTAAGCAGACAGGCTAAATGAAACACTGTGCCATGTACTTAGTTTAATGTGGTTGGAAAAATCAATGAACTTTGGTCTGTCAGTGTGCAATCACAGATTTAATTGAATAACATGTCAAGTATTTTAAACTGTTTACCAATGTAAATAGAATCCAGCACTATAGTCACGGTAATAAGCCAAGCAGCTTTCCCTGAATTCCAATCAGATTTGAACATGACCTTCATTTTAAGCTCCCACATGCCAGACAGAGATCAAACAGCTATCATTATGTCTACAGAGTTCAGTGATTATACCTGTGATTCTGAAAAAATCCATATTTGGTATTGATTCCTTCCGCAGAATCCAGGTAATGGCTGATCAGTTTGGTATTCCTAGCAATGGTTACTCTTTCTTTGCACATTTATAGTCACTTCCAGTTGATTATTGTCACTGGGAGGAGGAATGAATCACATAGCAAGCTTTTACTGAGTCCACCTGAGAAATGGTGGAGGCTGCTTTGTGCATGATCACATGAAGGGAACAAGAACAGGAGAAACATCTCCTCAGTTTGTGTTGGGTGAATTCCAGGCACAGCTGTACAACAGCTCCTTACTCTTCTTCTCCTTTTCCTTTTTACCACTCCTAAGCAGTAGCTTCACAAAAGAAGCCATGAAAGCATCAAGGAGAGGGGGTCACATCCCTGTCCAAGCTGAAAGAGCTTGCCACTGCCAGACCAGCATCAGGAGCAAGTGATGTTTTGGTCATGCAACATGCACATTCCTGTCCTTTTCTCAGATGCAGTAAACGATTTTTTTTATTTTTTTTTATTTTTTAAACAAGATCCAGATGTCTGCAATGCAGGTGTTTTCATGACTTACCTATTTATGCCTCCATACCAGTCAACATAAAGCCCTAAATTATCCCATTGGTACCATTCCTCCAATTCTAAAATAGATGTCTAGCAGCACTCAGTTATATCAGGCTATTTAATCCCAGGGATTAGAAAGTTCTTTAGGACAGGCAGCTCAGATGGTAAAAGCCACACCGACACGGCGATCGGGGCTAG